>DWCF01002612.1:0-23127 GCA_018230265.1 Delias oraia | reverse complement strand
AAGGACGACCGCGCCATAGTCCGCGAATTGGTTGTATTGCCGGCTTTTTACGCCACTTAAGCGGCATTTTTAAGGGCAAATGTATCCAGTGAAATCAGTCCAATAAAGCCCATAATATACCGAAATGGGAAATTACGTTTCAACAATAGGCGATGCCACGTCTCCTCAAAGGCTAGATTAAATCATTGTGCTGCTGAGTGGGCTGTGCGGACGAAGCTTTATATTGAGATAATAACTTTCCAGCGGCTTATTGTTGTTGTGTATAATATGTCTCACTTTGAGGAAGGCGTGGCTGAAAGGAAAACTCCGTCTTTCACAGTGAAAAGGAAATTGTTCACGAATAAACAGTGTGTTAAGGACTTAATATAATATAAGAACTACCATTACCTACCTAACATTATTTATGCCGCATTCGTAATGCCACGTTGCTGAACAAACACTGTGTCTAACGTGTAATTTAGATAAACATCAAACGTCTTCCAAAACTCAGTCTGTCAATCATAATTTCCGATTTAGTGTTCTATCAAAATAAAGTTTCATATCATCTGGATGCCGATGCCTTTCATTTGCTTAATTTAATTTCATATAATGTATGGTATTTTAGTCTAAACATGACATGGTATCTCAAATTTTCACTAAACTACCACTAATACTTATTTGCGCTACCGTGAAGTCAGAGGTGTAATCTCCGGTCTGAATAAAATTTAAAATATATTCGATCTTTAGAAGAGCTTCATAGTGTCCGGGCGAATATCTCAACACTCATCCGAATTTCCGGGCTCATACGAAGTGATACCACAGGTTAACACAGTAGAATGAACCAGTGTCTGTACTGTATTTCGCTGAGTGAGTGAGGATATCGGAGCCCGTGAAATTGTACCGGTTAAAGCAGCGTGAAAAGCCGGTAATACAACCAAAGCGCTGATTGCGTCCTCGTTGACTATGGGAGACGGTGTTCTTTCAAAATTCACGTAAAGGAGACCTGAATGCTCCGTTGCCCGCCAAACATTTTAAAAAGTACTTGTCATTTTCTAACTTTGTTGAAAGATATTAACAGATAAAACTAAAAGATGCATACTTGTACGTAGTTGAAGCAATTTTAGATGTATGTAGGATATAATTCATATATGGAGACAATTTTTATTATATTTAAAAAAAAGTCTAAATATATCGCGAACCGTGCACTCACATCTCCCGCAATACAATTACGAGAGCCTAGCTTGGCAAGCCGTTCGACGTCGGATCCACGCTACAAATGAGATCTGCTTATAACCCTTGAACTTTTACTTCGCGATCTGAATCAACTCTATCAAATTCCTATAATAGAGTTTTTCTCTCATTTCTGCTTTTAAAATGATAAATCTAGTTTGCTCTGCACTTTCCTTATTTCCGATGTTATTCCAAATTACGTCTGATCTTTTCTCTTCATCTTCATTACTTATTATTAAGGGCAAACAAATGTGCCAATTACATCATTTAATTAAAAAAAATATATTCTTAATTACATACTATCTTTATAATTTGATATTTAATACATATATGTTCATTGCGTTGTCTACTGCAGTGCTCCGCAAAGTGTGTACCACGGCTCATTGGTGCATATTGGTTAATTGGTGTGCCTCAGAAAAATAAGGTTGTCGTATAAACTTATGTTAGTACCGAATAAGCAAGAATAAGAAAAATAGTTGAGTACACATAATATATTCACAGGAGCGACAGAGCGACAGGTTTTTGTTTCATTATTTTCATGATTGATACCTTTAAAAAATTATCTTTTCCTAAATGTACCTTGAACACAAAAGGTTTGCGGAACACTGGTGTATTGTACATTGGGTAAATTGTTATGTCGCATGGTGCTTGAGAGATGCAAAAATAAAATATAAGTATTATAAAAACGATAATTATTTTCAATTAACAGTCAGAATAATTAGTAATATTCCAGCTCAAAGTAACGTATGAATTTTATAAATGATAATGATGTTGTTAAATATATTATAACCAATAACGATTATTAGCTACTTCAAGAAATTATTCTAGAAAGTCTCATATTTTATTATGACTGAGATTTAAAAAAATAAACGACATTTATGAGAGCTAACTGTTATGTAAATAATAGATGCTCCCAAGAGAGTAGATATAATAGATGTCACCGGCAGAGTCGGTTATAGCTTTATTCGAACGACCTGCCTATGGCAGTTGGCGGGCATGGCGTGGGGGGTTGGCTTTTATTATAGGTGGTGGTTTTTTTGTCGTTTACAAATTCATTCGTATCTTAATATGTCGTATTCTAAGCGTTTAAATGTTTTAAGTTAATATCAATTAATTGTGTCAATAGGTTGGGTACTTAACCGAAAGTTGTGTCATTTGAGAACTTCCTCGGTGCAGTTTGTTGCCTTTTTTTGCACACTAGCGCTTTGGTAACAGCTTAAACTAAACTAATTAATTGCCTAAAAGTATTATTTTAAAGTCGACAATTGTTGTCAATAGACCACGACATTGTTAAATCCTATGATAAATGAAATAAAATTTCTTGAATAACATTTAGAGCTGCTGTGTCAGCTTGTAAAATACGTATGGGCATGGAAAAAATGTGGAGTGCGTAACGTAGCTTACGTTCGGGCGAACACTGCGCGTAGTGTTCGATTTTTAAATAGCGAAACGTGACGGAAATAGGCCACTCGGAACCCTTCACGTCGCATCAGACGCAGCGGGATCGCATGAATGGCCGCCTGCCGGCTGCGACGTATTGAGATCCGTATAATTACACGCCCGTCGCTCGGATTCGTCATATTGTTTAGTCTAGGGCACTCCCAAACTTTTTCCGCCCGCGGGCCGCGGCGTATTAACAAATTCTGTATTTTGTCATGGCGCCCTAGCGATTTGACAAAAATACAACCGAAAGTAATAAGTACCAACAATAATTTTTATTAAGTAATACAGAAACAAAATGTAAAACATCAGCAGTTTGAAATCAGTGAGCGGCGACGCCCGTTATGTTAGGTACCTATTCGGTTAAAAGTAAATATTTATTCTTTCTGATAATCATAGAACAAACTCACAGCGCTCCTCCTCACTTTCAATGGGGTACAGTTTGGGGACCTCTGGTTCAGTCAATTGACAAATGATGAAACTGGCGGAATGTACGCCTTATTTGGTTGGAATTAATTTCAATTATTATTTAATATGTTTAATAATGTTTTCGCTTCAGCTGTGCGACGTTGAAAGCTTTTGGCAGTGTATATTCTATTTTCCGATGGTTTATTGAGTTGTCATTGTTATAATTGGAAGACGAATAATTGTACGCCCGTCTTATGTAAATTGAGTTATCTTTTATTCATCGGATCCAATCATCCATACCGCCAAGTGTCCAGAGGCGTCGTTAAATATGTAAACAGCCAAATCGAGCGTTATTCTATTGTGTCTTGTTAGCCGGAGCCGCAATTATACCAGCCTTATTGCCATAGTTAGGCCCGTCTCCGGCTTTCTGTAGAATTAATTTTGTATTCAGCGTAAACGTGACAAAAGCAATACAGTGAAACCTGGATAGGCGGCAGTTTAAGGGAGCATAATCTTATTCTTGCTTATAGAAGTCTCTCACTAGCCCGAGTTTATCGCTAATGCAGGTACATGGGTAGCGTTTCTCTCTTATAGAATATAGAGGTACACAGCAATGACGTACAAGACACAGCAAGTAAGAATGTAGTATGATAAAATTATGCGCATGATATGCAAAACATATATGTTTTTAATAGTGTGCACTAGTCTCTGAATTAACTTTTATTTTCGGTTTGAAACTGTAATACTTGATGATTTGATTAATGATAAACACTTTGCTATGAGAATTTAATTTGAAAAATAAAAAAATCTAAATAATATTATAATTTAATTATATTTTAAGATTAGATTTACTAAAACTAAACTAAAGATGGTTACTAAAACAAAATAAAAACTTATGCATTATGTAATTTTATTTTATTTAGAACTAATTTACTTTAAAGAATCCGTCAATTTCGATTGAGTTTTGGTAATTTTCTTGTTACTGAGTTTTCTCGGTTACCCAAGTTTGACTGTTTTTGGATACCACAAACAGATTTACCGCTATATCCTTATTCATTAACCTATTGAATGCCACTAAGGTTCTCCTACTCTATTAATGTAAATATTTATGATGCTTTACTACACGTATGACACGTGGAAATTTTTCACCGAACGCTTTAATTGCTACTTTCTTCTACGCACTACATACCAGATTGATAATATATACTCAATGCCACTTTCAACGGGTGATATAAGAGGTTTTTATAAAAATATAAATAATGCAGTAAAAGAGAAATATAATTGGCACAGATAAAAAACCCATTGTACATAAAGTTAGCGAATCCACAGCCGTCTAAAAGCCATTAAGTTTTCAATATCGTTTTTTCCCAATTGCGGTAGATGGCTGTACCAGCTGCCAATATGTTCGAACTATTGAGAGTTGACCAGAAATTGAAATGTGCTCCCGCAAAGTTTGACAGACAGGATAGGAATATTCATATGGGCTCGACTCAGGTATGGGTATACTTTGTATAGATAAATGTTAGTTTAATTAATAACCACCTATATGTGGTAGGATTACTTATGATGAACATAATTTTGTATCTTTAGTCATATTGTTTGAAGTTGTTATTTTACTAGCAAATATACTAGGATTTTTTCCATACAATCTTTTAGTTTGTTACTGGAATGAGGGATCATTAAAATTATTCATTTATGACGTCGTTCGAATACGGCATTTATAAATTCGAGTATTGCTACTTTGATTTATTATAATATAAGTAGATTCGGAGTCGGAAAGTTTCACGCCCTTCTCTTGTTTCATTATTCTAAACTGCAATCTAATGTAGGTATTTCTTGTATAGTTTGTGATATTGTGAATATAATGTCTAGAAATGGTAATTAATATCAATAATTAGACATTGAGCCGCAAAGAAGGCAACAGGAAGGATGCTTAAGGTATATATAACGTCTGTGGTGATCCACAATTGTTTTTAAAGACAGTTACGTCCGCATAGCTTGTTTTAATGCAAACGATGGCAAACGAGCAGGACGCTCAATTAGGATAAGCGGTCCTCCACTCATGAACACTCCTAGACCTTGCAGGACCGCGGTTGCGTTGACGGCTTAAAGTCAAGTCGGCTGACGTCACTAACAAATTTATATTTGTTGTTTGCGCAGATATATACAATACATATATTATTCAATTTGACGTCATGGCTGTCGGTATATTAACTTCAGAGCGAGGATAATCGAAATTTTTACAGTCTCTGTAAGTTATGAACGATTAAGGCCGAAATTGCGAGCGTAACGTTTCGTTTTGCAACATCTGCTTAATAAAAATAAAAGTCCACCTTTGTGAGGAACGCGACAGGTCATTGTATGCTAATTTCAGTTGCAGACGTCATTGTTCCTCAAGACGAGGAAGGATGCCATTCGCCGGGCCCGAGGGATTCCGTATCTCATTCCACGGATGATTTGGTTACCTGGCGACGGGACGACAGGTTTAATCAGGCCTGCAATTGAAGAAAACAAAGCCCGGATTGGATGATTGCCCGCAGCCCTACGAGTCTTTTGGTAGTCTTGATTACTTGTGCGTACCGCGTTCATTCGTTTTTATCATTCCCTGCTTCGGAGGGCTTTATATCGCGGTTTTTATTGGTGGTTGTGATTTGTAAACACATTTACATTAATTAGTAATATTTGCGACTAAAATATTCTACAAAATAATTTTAAGTTGCACTTTCGCCTATACCAAATACACCGAAAGTTTCTTTCAACGCATTTCGGCTCTAATTTTGTTAAATATTTGCATCGTAAGCATAGCGAATGAAGTCACAAGTCCAGAGCAGTAAATAGCGAGAAGCGTCTTTCATAGGTTGGACGGCGGCCGAGTTCAGCGCCATTAGCATTAGCAGATTGAATGTAACCTTTTATTCACGTTCAATAGCCTATTAGCTTCGTGACAAGTCAGCTCGCACGTCCGGCACGTAGGGCTGGACAGCTACGAGCTTCTACATTCTGAAATGAGAATTAACTTTGAACTAGTATCTGCTAAACTATATCGTTTTGTATATTTTTTATACATTAGCTGGAACCAACGACATTTCTATTACGAATAGGTATAGCAAAAGAACTGTGAGACGGCGAATTTTGTTTAATAGTAGGCGAGTTCTTCATGTTTTAGTAGTTACTGTATTTTTTATGGTATAGCGGACAACGGAGCAGGTGGGTCTCCTATATGGTAAGAGAATATCGCCACCACAGTCCGTGAATTGGTTGTGTTTCCGGCATTTTTAAAGCCCTTAGATATCCTTCAGATTCATGAGTGCGACAGTATTAAGACATTTGCCCGGCTACTTTCCAGCCCTTTCAGAGACCGAATAAATTATAGTTGTCCGAAGCGGAATTCGAACCCGATACCTCTCACTTCATTGTAGACTTATAAAACGACTTAGCTACGAGGCTCTCAAAATAATGTAATTATATTAGTATTAATTTTGTTTCATAATCCTATATTTTATTTTAAATATTCGTTGTATTTTGGTAGTTTTTTTCACTATTACTAATAATCTAACCAATTGGTAGGTTATGGCAAACCAACATTTTTCAATGAATAATCTATGCATATATATTATTTTACATCATCATCAACATTGCAGCCGTAAGACGTCCTCTGCTGGACATGGCCTCCCCCTTGGACTATCATGAATACGTGTCGGAGGCGACCTGCATCCAGCGTCTGCTGTTATTTTACATATATTCTTAGTATTATTAAAGCTTCAATCGCGGAAACAGTCACAACCCTACATGGGTCGCTTCGACACGAGTGGACTGTCCCGCACGTGACACCTTCCCATTGTATCTACACTCTACAGGCATTTCGCAGGCTTCGGTAATCTGTTGCAGACGGGGGCCTCGTGTTTAAATTTCTTTAATTCGCTCCCCTCACTCGAGTCTCGAACACGTGACCCGCTAAAAGGTTTAACATTGGGAAACAGTTTAGAAAATTTATTCTTTTACGATCTTTTCCATTTTATAAGTGCAAAAGATTTTAACATGTTTCCTTATTTAAACCTATTATGTGGCGTTTGACCGCTTTAATAGTGCCTCACTCTCTCGCTGATTTTCTTTTTGTTGCAAAAAGACAGAGCAGATATGATTTTCGGAATGCTTATTACTAATTAGTAAGAGGGTACAATTTTATTTCGATATAACGATTTCAATCTTTTGAAAATAATTCAATTTAAATGCAATAAATCCTCGCTTAAATCCGCATGACAATTGTTCAAGTATGTGTAAGAGACATTTTGAATACGAAATCGCGGAGGGTTTCAGTAGAAAATTTAATATTGCATCGGTCAAGATATGTCCAGTAAAATATGCGGCGCCCATGTGGCGGAAAATACTCGTTCATGCGTGTAGTCGACAGCTTATGGATTGATTTAAATATATTTCTTACGAGACATAACAATAACGTATGGTGAAATATGATATAACACTTTAAGTCAATTTCATGTTTCTCACGTGAAAATTGTGTAATTCACATATTTAAGACCAGAGGATCAGGTCATTATCGTACCATCTACATATATTTTATATAGGAGCTCGCCCCGGCATCGCGCGTCTTTTAAACAGTAATAATGAATTCAACACGCTTCTTCTTGTTACGAAATTTTTAAGTTGTTGCATTTTTACATCTTGCGTTAAATTATTGCAGTTTAAGTAAGGATCTCAACTTACTTATTATTGCATATAATATATAATATCGCCTTAATTTTTTTACGTAATATTGTCACCGCATATTGCTTGCCTTTCCAGCGGTGAAAAAGTTTCTTCAAGTACTTTCGGACTTCGGAGGTTATTTAATACAAATAAACAATCAAATCTTTAATAATATGTATTAGATTTGAAACTTGCTGAAAATATTTGAATTACTATTCTAGACTGTCTATTATTGTGGTTTAACTTATAATTATCGCTGTCTTATTTATGGCATGTTAATAAAAAATACTGATATTATAATTTATAAATTCTTTAATTAATCGACTGTATTAAACTTCCGTTAAATCCATTTAATTTGTTTCCATCCATCACTTTCATACAAAAACAATATCGTTTTCATCAAATTTAAACATGAAAGGGACGTATCGTTAATGCTTTTAGTGCTAACAAACAAAATTAACGAGAAATTACCCCCCCTCTAATGAATACGTGCGCGTGCCCCGCACAAAATAGTCCTCTAATTACGCCTATCATAAGTTCGTTACGCCTTCAGACGCGCTTGCTCAGACGTATCTACTGCACAAGTGTGCCTCAAATTCACATACCTTCAACATTATTGGCAATTTTATACGAAACGTTTATTTGTATAGATGTACCTTCAATATGTATAAATTGTTCGCAGTGCTGTGTGTTGTACAATTGTAATTCCAATTGTTAATTGAGTTATTAACAAATTGCATTTTATTTAGGTGGATCGAGCTTAAAGTAGTTATGATAACGTTACGTCGTGGTAGTTCGAATCTCCGTTATTTTCTGAATTATGCTTCGCAGAGTGGAAAATATATTTGTATGTTTAAAAAGTATATTTTTTTATAGTATAGCGGACAACAGAACAGGGGTTTTAGATTTTAAAAATATGTAGAATGATATGTTATGTAGGTATTTTGGCTTATTTTCCGTCGCCTAAATTAAATTGATTGTATTTATTCGTTCTGCACGAAATATGATGAATAAACATTGATTTGTCAAACAAGAGCCGCAACAATTGTACATTAATTAAAGCACCTAATGTTGTAGAGAACGCTTGGTTAGTAAAAGTAATTAGAATATTGAGGGGCGTGGCCGTGTGAGCGGTCGCCGATCTGCGGCAGGCAACTCAAATAAATTATCTCCCTTTGAGAGTCGGATTCTTTGATCACGGCCAAATCAATTTCGAGCTACTAACGCTTCGTTAAGTGATAGTTCAATTGACAACTTTATTGTTTACCATAAGGACTACAGTTATAGAATAAGATGCGTATCCAAACCGCTTCTTTCATTCAATGTTATGTTGCACGAATGAAATGTTTTGTTCAACATCTGCCCTCGAAAATAATTTATGGTTCAATTAAACGCCAATTATGTATAGCAGTGGAAAATATATTTGTATTCTAATAGATACTTAAGTGTTTTTCATAAGTCTTTATTTTTATGTGTATTAATAAAGGCATGATATTTTATATCACGTCAACTCTAGGGTAGTACTTATTATTCCTACACTGTATCTTGTTATGTGATTGGTCCATTGCCTTTTTAACCTTGATAGTAGTATAGGGCGTCTACTTTTCTTTCTTGTTTTATGATATTGCGGAGAACGGAGCAGGTGGTCTTCTATGCTAAAAGAACGCCATTGCCCATGGAAGACCGCGCCACAGTCCACGCATTGGTTGTGTTGCCAGGTTTTACGACGCCCGTGGTAGCACTTCGGACGAGCCGGCCCAATTAGTGCGACAGCATATACTTCAGCATGGCTCTCCCACGTGTGCAGTCTTTTTTGCAGCGCCATAACTCTAATTTAGTAATGCTAAGTTATGTGAGTATAAAATATATCAAATTGCATATCTAGCTTCTCTACCTAAAGAGTTGTAGTAAAAATACATATTGTATAAGTAGTTAGCAGCTAGACACAGTGTAGTTGGGTTGGGTGGAGCTGTTGACCAGCTGTTGACAGGGCGAGTACACATATCATTATGCTGGTTAATATTCTCTTTGAGGCGGAGTGCTTGTCAAACAAACTTGAATATTATCTAAGGCCGCCGTTACACGGGCGCTAATGTCTTCTGTCACTTGGAGAAATTACAATTTGCGCCTTTGACTCGATACACAATAATATAGTCAATTTAATCTAGTAAGATTTTTTACTTGCAATGTAAAATCTTGGTTCAAAGTAAATCCAAAAAATTACCTGCCTTATTAATTAATATGCTTAAATAATATTTATTTAATAAAATAACCTAGTTAACTTAATATACAGATAACTGTTTGATATAAATTTGAACCATATTGACAAAATTATGGGCTTTATTACGAAATAAAAAATATATTAAATAAATTCGTGTTAGTTACACTATTTATAAATCCAGAACGGCTGAAAACTGATGGAAACATATATTAGGATCAGCAGGAGATAAGGTAATTTTTATCCGAATACAAAAATGAGGGGTAATTCTTTAGTGTTATAAGTGTATCTATTTTGCAAGTTTAGTGGGCCCATGGATTGCTGAGGGTTCATATTTGGATCCGACAGGTTGTGTACCGGGCAGGATGAGGTCTGCCGGGTCCACAAGTTTATAAAATTAGGCTAATCATACGTTTGGTAACTTAATAGAATCTTAGGTAAAAAGCATAGACTATGTAAATTTTATCCGGACAAAGTCGCAGTCTTTGGCCACTGTAGTTGTTAAGAACAAACTAGACGATGAGTGAATTCTAATCGTCTCAGAAGTCCTCAGCTTAACAATCCTATGATCCTATCTCTATCGTTAAATGTGAACCGGGAATAGTTTTATTTTGAATACTAATTCGTCAAAGGTCCCCGTTCTTTGTGGACTTGCTAATCACTGCGGCGTGTCGAGCTTTGCCAATTTATCTCATCTTAATAGAATAAAGCTTTTGTCGAACTGTCGAATTTTATTAGGGGATAACTTTTTTTATACACCAAACGCAAGTTAATAACGCTGCAAAAATCGTCAGAATTTAAGTTGGTTGCTTAAATTTGGTTGTTGTTTTTGAAGCCACGTAAATTACAATATTTTTTCCATCTATTGAACGACATTGCAGGCCTGTCTGAAATGTGTATTAGTTACAACAGCTAAATTAGTCAAGTTCTGCTTTTTCGACCATAAAAACTATACTATGACAATACCTACTACTACCTACCACATTTAAATGTTTTCCTTAAGAATAATTAAATTTAAATTTAGGCATATTCTCTCTCACACATATTGCCTCTAAATTTATTTCAATTAGACACCCAACTTTTGTTTCTACATTTCAGCTTATATTACGCCAGATAAACGGACAACTGTAAGTATAGAAAAACTATTAACACCAAACGCGGTATCACTTGAAGTCGTAAAATAGTTTAGAACATAGTTCTAGAGTATAATAAACGATGTTTGAACATATGTAGCCGGGGAACACGGATAGTTTTATAATGATTCTCAGTAAAGTCAGTCCTCGCTGAGGTTATGCCAGTGATGCTAATTCGTCAAAGGCCGCGGGCCCTTTGTGCCAACTCGCTAATGACCGCGCCACGTTTAACGGACAAAATTACTTTCTAGCTTATTTCAGCCATTGCTGACACAACTGTTAGTACTTTTTAAAAATATATAGTGGACAATGGAGCAGGTGGGTCTTCTATTATGGAAAGAGAACACCGCCGCCCTTGTCAAACCGCGCCATTGAGCGCCATTGGTTGTGTTGCCGTCATTAGCAAGCAGCACTTTTAAGGGCCTCCAAAATCCTCACTCTATAAAACAAATTATAAGTACCGTTTCACACTGACAATTCTGTGAGCCAGTGGTATCACTTCGCGTATGAACCGGCCCAATCAGTGCGTCAGCATATGCTTCAGCATGGCTCTTCCACGGGTGTGACAGTATTAAGACGCTCGCCCGGTCACTGTCAAGCCCTTCCAGAGACCGAATAAATTAGAAATTAAATTACTATTATCCGGACCGGGATTCGAATCCGATACCTCTACCTCCGTGGTACACTTTTAAAACCATTAAGCTACGAGGCTCTCAATAACTTATATATGATAAAGGTATTTTCAGTGACCACAGACAATAAATTATGTTATTTTTAAATTAAAATGAATTTTAACTGTAATTGTATCTTCGTTTTGCGTATGTAAGTTTAAAGCAATAGACAAAAAGATTATTTTAGTTTTACTTTTGTTTAAGTTTTATAAGGCAGGAATTGGTTCAAGACAGGGAACTGACATCCTATGAGTCAAAGATCTTTCTATGTCTTAATTCTCAAATTATAGAAGAACATAATCAAATAAGCTGTCATTAAAATAATATGAGGAACTGGCGCTATTTTTTTTGCGTACATAACGCAAGTGACACTATTGCTTATGAACTCTTGTACTGTACTGTAGTACGATCTTTCGAACCCTCTCTAGAATCTTTTTCTTAATATAAGACTAAAATTTATTTAATGACAGTTCTTGTCCGTTGCTTTGTAATTTGTATATTATTAAAATACTATACATTTTTACTTACTCATTTCTTACTGCTTTATGAAGCTTTTGATAATTAGAATATTAAGCTGTTTATGTTTTGTAATTTTCTATACAGTGGCGGCTCGAACTCGGATCGGCTCGGATTTTTTTAATGGTATAGCGGACAACGAAGCAGGTGGCTCTCCTATATGGTAAGAAAACACCGCCGCCCATAGACAACCGCGCCACTGAAGCGGAATTTTTAAGAGTCTCTGATATCCTCAGCCACTCATTCAGCGAAACACAGCAAAAGCACCCTTTAAAGTAGTGCATTCGCAAATTTTTCAGCATGGCTCTCCCTCAGATGTCATTAGTCAGTATTGCAGTAATAGACAGCGAGAGCACGGTAATGGGACGGCGTATGCGTCTGAGAAAAATTCAGATGGCGTACTCTCGATACACAATCGTCGAGCGATATCGCGACACGTACGGGCGGCATTGTCCAAAGCTTCGGTATCACCGCTCAAAGGACGCCGACAAAGCGCGACACCGCTGCGGCCGGCATTAGCGGCCCGAACCACCCCCGCGCAGGGTTGACTTCCACAAAGCTTTGTGATCAACGTTTTTACCCGACGGTGCTGAAGGGTGATGATTTGCTTCTAAATGCAACGCAGCCTCACAGGCAACGTGCAAATTGCAATGTCATATTGATATTTGTAGAGGTGCTACGTGTATATCTCTTAGGATTCGTAGAACTACGTGCGAGCTACGATCTCATACTACGCTAGATCTATTTAGTTTCTCTTACGTAGGTGTATTTTCTTGTTGAATTTAATTAAATAAACCTATTACTTAACACAAAACATTTACGTAGGCATGTATTTCATTTAGCTGTTTTGCTTTGAAAGTCTTGAAAACATATTCAACAATCATTTTATCTTATTTCACTGTTATAAATGAAATCGGACTAAAACATTGAAGTAAATATTTAATTTCTACACGTTTTAATATAACATCAAAAGCGATTCTATTACCGCAAACGGTAAAAAGCGATTTCCATCATTTTTTATTGTTTGTTTTGAAATTATCGAATAAATTTTTCCATCTTGAGTAGTGACCAAAGCTACGGTGTCAGTGCTCAAAGGGCGCCGACAAAGCGAACCGCGCCGCCCAACTGCCACCCCTCAGTAGGGGTGAGATTTGCATTTGCTTTTTTATATTGAATTAATATCGCTTGTGATATTTTGAATACACTTAAAAATCATGGTATCTGTATTAAACTACAATCGACAATTTATCCTTAAGGCCGGCAACACATTCGTGAGCCAACAAGTGATGAATGAGAAGTATGTAGTTTGTACCTAGTAGATGCTTGGCTTCGATAGATATTGATTGCTTTTGAAGTATATGTTGTGGTTTCATGAAGGATCTATATATTACATTGGTCATTGATGATAATAAATTGAAACTAATGTCTTAATAAAGGTGAAATGTTAGTGTTTTGTCTTTAAACCGAAGTTAAAGTCAGCAAAAGGTGCGCGGCGGACAGCCCTAAAGTCACCCCCGGCTCAAAGTGAGTGTGTTACTCTTTAACCTGAGCGATTCGCGACCGGCTAAACTTACCACTCCGCTAAATAAAGTTAAAAGGCTCCTCGAGCTTTGTCTCGGCGCTCCTTTGATGTGCCGCCGTCCCCCCTCCTCCCATTCCTCCTCAGCCCTCGCAAACAGTTCACCGCAGAAACTATTGGCTTTAATGCCTTACATACGATTGATTAGCAAGAGGTATTTCGTTAGAGAACCGATCAAAGTGCCCTCTTGGCCGTGAGGGTCTCACCGACCCCTTAACTCGGGATTTACGTTTGATTGTTACGGTAGTGTTATACAGTTTAATGAACCAATTAACGTATAAGTTGTGAGGCCCGATACTATTGTAATGTGTTTGTTGATTAATTAAAGACTCAATATAAAAGTAGATGACTAAATCATAATTCAAAACAGACAATTCACGCATAAGTAACTGTTTCATTTTCCAAACTACAAAAAAAAATTACAGTAGCTGTTACCACGCTGTTCTAACAAAGTTTAAATAATTTATTGTTATAATATTGTAACTCAGTAGGAAATTGCCGCATATCACACGCAACCCTAACTACAAGGAATTATCGATAAAGCCGAGCGGCGAATTCAAATTGAAATAGTATTTTGCAAGTAACAATGATTGAAAAGCAATCGATATTTTAATCGAGTGATTGAACGGCGGGAGCGCGCGTGGATGGGCGGCGGGCGAGGCGGCAGGTATTACGAGAAGCGTCCGAATGTACGGATAATGCGACGGTCGAAATTCAATTAGTGTAATAACAGGAGGTCCATTAACAATCAAAGGAAAACCAAAGGTTTTGGCGCGTCAAAAGGTTTTAATAAAAAGATAGTGTGTGATCGAGAAGTTTCATTTTTATAATTACAAGAGACTCTCTTTATTTCGATATCCAAGGAACCACCCGTTTACGTCGTTGTAGAGCACGATCGTTACATAGAAGGAAGCCTATTTTGTTTACATACAGTAGTATTCTAAAACAAGACAGTATAATAGGGGGTACTATTAAAAGTATGTATTCTCATATATTTTATCACAACATATTTCAACAAGAATTATTTTTTCATTCGAACGTTATCCTGAACTATAGTAATTAAATTTTATATAATGTAAAATATGATACAAATAATAAGTGTCTATGTACTGAAATTTTAATGAAAAAGGTCCTTGCTTTGCTTTTATTTGCCTTCCCGAGCAAATCAAATCTTACTTTATTTTAACTAAAAACCTCTGTATCAACTGCATCATCCGCTCAAGTCTCGAAATAAACATTATTTCCCTGAAACCCATCATTAAAGAGAATGAGTAACGTCGCTATACAGACACTGTACTTATGACAGACCAAACATTGGTGTCAGTATCTTCGTTATATTGGGAGAAACTTTAAAATAGGAGGATCGTTCATTATCAGTTCTATTATATTCACTCATTCATACAGCATTATTTTCATCTCTAATTAAGTCAACAATTGATGTTTATAGCTATTAAAGATATTTTGGTATTAAATATTGATAGATGTTGTAGATATGTTCTTCGTCTCGTACTTAAATATTACCTACAAACATATAGATGCCAATATATTGCGGGATTTAAGGGTTAATGTATCATATCTAGATATGTAGATAATACTAGTGAATATCTTCATCACTAATTTTATCTAATGAAATCGCGAACCGAACGTAGTAAACGTATTTTAATTAAAATTCAATTTTCAACCAATTCTATTGTTTGAACTCTTCAGACCATAAGGATAAACAACCGTTTCATTTATCACTAATCAAGTAGATATCCCTTTAATATGTAGTTGTCTACTTTTCATACGTAGAAAAACCATGCTGAATCATATCCTGACGCACTAATTGGGCCGGCTCGTTAGAAGTGCTACCACGGGCTCACAGAATACTCAGCGTAAAACAATATTTGTACTGTGTTGCGTTGAGTTGCGCCCATGAAATTATACCGCTTAATAAACTGGCGTAAAAAACGCGGTCTTTGGCGCGGTTATCCATGGGAAGCGGTGTTCTGTTACCATATAGGATACCCATCTGTTCCCTTATCAGCTATATAATAAAAAATAGGCGTCTTCAACTACATATTATATCTTCTCTTTATTAGACTCTTATTAGTAATATTACAGCAAATTCAAACTAAATGTATTATAGATTTCATATTCTGCATTAATCCTTTTCCTGCATTTCCATTCGATTTTAGAATAGTTTTACATTCATATAACTCTACAAAGTAGATTCGTTGTTAACATGTGTTTATTATGTTTGAGCCAAATAACACATTTTACGACACTAATTTGAAGAACTATATAGCACAAATATTTAGTACAATAATTAAGGCTAGTACAACACAACCAAAAGATTACGACGTTTTATACATAATAATACGAAAGAAAATAAACTAAAAAACCACATTGCATATAAAAAACCCATAAATTTTGTTAATCGTTCTCGACTATTACCTATTAAGCAAACTGTGCTTTTATATTTGTGTATATTTATTGTTTTATCTGGCACCAAAAGTGTTATTACCATTAAATGTCACCTAGTGACAGAAAAACTTCAATTCTTGTTGAAATAATTATATGCAAAGTGCCTTTCGTCAATGCGTACAATTTAGTTCTCTGAAATGTCACTAGAGGGCGGTTATACTGTTTTTTGCTTTGTCAATGTCAAATTTGTCGTCGTCTTAGCGGATATCAAACGTCAAAGTAGTGTCGACTGTCGCTGCCCGATGCTATACACAAAACCTTTGCAGACCAAGCTAATTTATTATTTATTTCCTAGAAACTTTTCGATTTAACCTGCCTTCTATTCCTCCTGTAGTGCCCAGAAATCTGTAAACGAATAATTTATATGTAAGTGTATTCATTTTGGTATTATGTTTCACTCAATATATTTCATGTAAACATCCCTTCCGGGTGTGCGAACATTTGAATGTTTAAAATTACAAAAGTCGACTTATAAACATTCCTTGCAATGAAAGCTCTCAGCGTTTGGTGCTGCCTGTAGTATATAGCCAAAATTTCACTCCTTGGTCATAGGTAGGAGGTGGTTTTATGACTTTCTGCCTTTGTTTACAACTTGTTTCACGTATTATGCCTGTCTTTCTCAAATTAAATATTACTTATTGCCACCCAGTGATGTTTTATTGCTCTATTAATATGTGATTTTCGAGACTATTGTCCAAAAGTAATGTTTACAACACTGCACATGAGACTAAGTTGAACCATGTTAAATGATTCTGTTATTCAAACAATTTATAAAATTAACTGAACTGCATTATCTTATTGGTTTAATTTATATTTAAATTAGACATTATAACTATTAACACTATCAAGTTTTTAGGATACCGTTTTTATATTAATACAAGAATGCGTAGTTCACAAATGTTGAAGTATTGATTTCATATTAATGAACCCTATCATAACAGTATTCATAAATATAGTAAGGGTTTGAGGCTTGGTAAAACTCTATTGTATACTCGATGAGCAACCGACTCGGTATTCTTCACTCTGAGCTTGACATTGCATTGCGCAGTCGTGCCTCAGCAAATTATATTTGAAAAAATATTAATAGAACATCTTTCATTATTCGGTTATAATTCTATTAACTGGTGTAATACCTTCAGTGTTTTGTGTGATCATACAATAAGTATGGTAAGGGCTCATAACTTTTTTGCTGCTTTGTTATTTTTTTTTCATATGTGTTCATTGAACCATCAAGTTATGATTATAATTTGTTATGACAGGTTCTTATTGTGATATCCATCCCTTGTTGGTTAAATTGTTGGATTTCATACTGACTTATTTAAAAAAATTAATAGCGAAGCGGATTGATTTTAGAGCAGTATTGAGAAATTTAATATCTTTTTTGAATATAGTATAAAAGGTATTTTGTACTGTATGTTCTTGCTAATAGTGTTTTAATTAGGTGTAGCTAGATTTATTAAAATTGGATGTATAATATAAGTTGGCCCGACTCGGATCGATGATGGAAACCCTTGACTCCTAACCGCTGCCTCAATTTTTATTTTCTATCTCTTTCATACACACTGAAATCAAATGTAATGCCATGATCTCTATTGTATGCCATATTGATTTTTTGGGTTAGACGCTTACAATATTTCTGGCCCAGTGTATTACTGTTCGGAGAATATTTTAGAATACAACTTGATGCATTAATAAAGAGTTTCTAAAGTGAAACATAAACATGAAGCATTGTTATGAATAAAACAAGTATTTAATTTATACTATGTGTATTAAAATTTTCTTTGTATATCTTACTTTAAAAAATTTTAATAGAATAGCTTAAAAGACAGGTTATATATAGTTTATTAATTTTTCTAATACATTTTCTTTGGCTGCTGTGAATTATAATTTCATGATGGTACGACTATAGATTTGTTAGAATCTTTGGGACATGTGAGTTAGGCGAGGTCTGAAGAAACTTATCTCAGCGAATTTGACTTAGGAATAATCAAGAACAGGGCGTATCACTTTAAAGCCGTTAACACACCTCCGTGATCCATTAAAAATTACTATTAAAAGTCTTTGTAAGGATTTCATAAAAAATATTAAGTATATATCATTTGAGTTAGCAGGTGGTCACTAATAAACAGTAGTAGATGTGTAAAGGCAACGGTGGTGAACTTTAACTTTTTTGTTTCGCAGGTGGTATCTCGCCATGCAGCGTGCGGGTGGGAGCAGGGCCTGTGCGCCATGAGCCATACTCCTGGAGGCGGCCACCCGCAAGGTAACTTCATATAGTTCTTTCTATCAACCTATATGAGTGTGTATATATATATATATATATATATATACATAATATGTAATACAATGAGTTTAGCACTATAGTTTCACTTAAGTATAGTTTTGAGATCCTTGTAGCTTAACGGTTTTAGAAGTGTACTATGAAGCGAGAGGTAAAGGGTTTGAATCTCGGTCCGCACATTTATAAATTATAATTTAATTTATAATTTTTTCGATCTCTGGAAGGGCTTGACAGTGGCCGGACGAGTATCTTAATACTGTCGCACCCGAGGGAGAGCCATGCTGAAGCATTGCTGATGCTCTAAATAGGCCGGCTCGTCCGATGTTATACCACGGGGTCATAGAATTCTCCGCGGAGTGAGTGAGGATATCGGAGGACCTTAAAAGTGCCATAAGCTGCGTAAAAGGCCGGCAACACATCCAAAACGCTGAGTGTAGCGTGGTTTTTCATGGACGGCGGTGTTCTCTTACCATACAGAAGACCCACCTGCTCCGTTGTCCGTTATAAAATAAAAATAAAAAAATAGTACAAACATAACTTATTTGTTCGCTTTAATATATATCATAGTGGTAGTTAGTAAAAGGTATATATGATTTTCAGGTTGGGAACACAAGCTTGCAGACCGGTCGTCGCTGCCGCCAGCACCAGGGGAGGAAAAAACCAAATCTCAGTCCAAACATGTGTTCACACAGCCCCATATCTCTAAGTGAGTTTTGCGTTCGATAATGGCAGTTTTTATATTTAGAGAAATTTTACCAAAGGTGAATTTTGAATATGTTTTATTAATATTTTGTATGTAATAGTGTGTTTTTAAAAAAAAATAATAATATTTATAGAGCGGGCGCTATGTGGTGGCGCGAAGAGACGGAAGGGTCTTCGGGTAGTAGCGCGCGATCGCCCGCTTCGCCGCCTTACGTCCGCTGGGCTAGAGCCTTGCACTTCCTACTTGAGGTCAGTACATAATGTCAATTAAAGCTCCCACGACAATGTTCAGTAAACATTTTTTGACCCTATCTGGTCCTGTAAATTTTTTATCGCTGCAAAAATATCCCTTTATAATCTTCTTCGTCGTAAACTCATGACTGAGAGACGTGACTAATATGAGTTACTCTGGCCATAATTTCCCTGCAGACACCCCTACCCCTGTTTAGGACAAAAAATAAAATTTACACGCAAAATAGGCGCTAAGACATCGAGTTGCGTAGAATAGCCCTTTACACTAATAGCAATCGTCAGCTTATTAAGTACACTACTGGATGTAGGCCTTCCCCAAAGACCTATTGCGATCGATATTGATAACTTGAGCGATCTGGATCCAGCGGGTGCCTGTGACCTTCATGAGATCGTCTTTCCATCGCGTGGCGGAAGTCCCATTCTGCGTTATCGTCGTCGTCGGTCGTATATTAATAGCATACATACGTCGGTACGAATGGCAATAGGGATGAACTTTCTAAACCAATGAAATATGGTGTAGGTTTATCGGATATTTTAATTGACGTTTCAGTCAGGACCGAATGTTTATTGTTTTCGTAACGGCTTGCATAAATAAAAGAAGTGATTACAGGATGCCGAGGGCGTGCGACTCTTTCGCAAGTTCGTGTGCGGCGCGGGCGGATTGCACGTTGACAGGCTCAACTTCTACTTCGCGGTACATGGCCTTCGACAGGAGACGGAGCCCTCCAAGATACGACAGGTCGTCTCCGCTATATACAAGTGAGTGTCAGACTCAGAGGATTCTCAAGACTCAAATATTTATGAGCTTTATTTAAAGTAGTTTTGTTATATTATTACTACTATATCAATTCTACTATCTGTACTATGAATGTTGTAAATCACCATCGAACATCGAAGCAGAGTACAAAGTTTCATCGTCATCACCTAGACGTTTGTCATTTCAAAACTGAGCGTTTTTTAAGTCATTTTGTGCCGCGCACTACCATGCTATGGAATCAGCTGCCAGCAGAGGTATTTCCAAAACAATACAACTTGGGACCTTCTAGAAAAAAGCGTACATATTCCTTAAAGGTCGACAACGCACCTGTGGCTCTACAAGGGCTAGGAATGTCCATGGGCGGAGGACTCCACCCCTTATCCTAAATGAGCCTTCTACTTGTTCACCACACTTTCTATAAGAAAAATAAAAGATGCTGAAAACTAGCGCTCTACCGCTTTTGGTGTACATCTTTTTTGCTTGTGGTATAATATGAATGTTTATTGTGTTACCAAGTAAATAATGACTAATATAATATAATATAAGGAATTGTATTTTCTAATCATTTACCTAAAGGCAATCAAAATACCTGTTACTTAAGGATGTATTCATAAAACATGTAAAATATAAAAAACCTGACTCTTTTAGACCTTATTCCTTAGAAATTATTATTATAAATGAAACTTATGATTAGATTCCTGCGAAAGTCTCAGCTAACGATGCCGGAAGCGCTAAAAACGCAGGTGAAACAGGCGCTCAAAGATGGCGTCGCCATTGAGAAGACTATCTTCAATGAAATGGAAGAAGAGGTAGGCTTTCGGCTCTATATTATTGAAAAGCGTGCTTTGAATTCAAACAAGACGATAGTTTAACAATTGTCCATAAAAAAAACTATCACTATAATCATTCCTCAAAGTATGTCATCGTTCTATTAAATTAAATATTCTGTTATTTAAAAAAAAATGAAAATAAGAATGAATTTTCATATTCAAATGTTTATTAAAACTACTCAAATGTTATGTACATATATGTTGGATAATCATCTATTCTAGAAAAGGTGACGAGATCTTGGATAATTTTATTATTAATAAATTAATTAAATCTCACAAAGATTAAAATACAAATATATAAAATTAATCTATCCGACGAATATACTCTATGGGGATGTCTTAAATTGCAGGTGACGCGCGCCATAACGGAAACAACGTATCAATCGTTTCTCCGTTCTGAAGCGTACGTGTCGTACGTGAGCGCGGCCACGCAGCCGCTCTCTTCGCCCGATGCGTCGCCACCCCATAGAGAGGTATGCTATAGGTTCTCATATAATTCTAGCTTATTTCCATTAGCTAAATCGTGCCTTTAAATGACACTTAATATTATATATATATATATATATATACTAAATTTATATATTATATATATATATATGCTGACTCATTTATTGGTCTAGCTGGTCTGGAGTATCATGGATTAGCTTACATGAATTGTACTGGGTTGAATGAGTGAGAAAACCGGAATCTTACTTAGTTTAGGGTGCCGCTTGGGACGTACAAAGCTGGTTACAGAAAAAAGCGCCGATTCTGCGATTGAGTCTATCTCTGATTGATATTATGGGTGGCTGTGACCTTCTACCTTCAGTAGACTAGGCCAGTGTCAACTAAATCATATAAAATGCAAATGCAGATGTCCGTGTGCGGTCTAGCAACGTTGCACGAAGGGCAGGAGTTATCCGGGGCCAGTGTGAACACCAGCTCTAGTACAAGCGCGCGACTCACGCACGACGCACTACTCGCCACTCAGTCGCGTCGCCTGCACTCAGACGTCGCACCGTCAGTATAAAATCCTCATACAAACGCTTGACTGTTTTATTCGTAGTCTTAAATACCCCAATAACCTTATCAGGTTAAACTATCACCTTATTATCAACCGTGGGAGAGCCATGCTGAAGCATATGCTGACGCACAATTGGACCGGCTGGTCCGAAGTTATACCACGGGCTCACAGAATACTCAGCTTGAAACGGTACTTGTACTGTGTCTCGCAGAGTGAGTAACGATATCGGAGGCCCTTAAAAAAAGTACCGTTTAAGCGGTGTGAAAAAGCCGGCAGCGCAACCAGTGCGCGGACTGTGGCGCGGTTGTTTATGGGCGGCGGTGTTCTTGTACCATATAGGAGACCCACCTGCTCCGTTTTCTGCTATATCATAAAAAATCATTAATTCGTAATTTTAATTTTTTTCTTTGGAATTTGAGAAATAACTTAAATAAGGTCATTGAGTATTATGAATAATCCAGTTGGGAATTGCATGTAATTACAATTTACAGCTTTTATTTTTTTAAGGCTTTAATACAGATCTAATTTAAGATAGTTTCATACAGTATATTTTTAGTACTTAGTTAACAACAGAATGATATTGTACTTGTTGATTAATTAGTGTTCGAAAATATGATTTAGATGATACCGATTTTTTTATTTGTATATAAAATGATTTAACAATTTTGTGAAAGCAGTCTTAGTAGCAGATTTGCTCGAAACTAAAATATTAAACTCCAGTTTATCATAGTCCATTGATAAGTCATAAAAGCACATTAAATATTGTTTTATTCATACAATCATTTATTCACCCGTGGAAGAGCCATGCTGAAGCATATATGGACGCCCTAATTTGGCCGGCTCGTCTGAATGATACCAAGGCCTCAACGTGAAAATATATTATTTAAAGGCTCAAGCTCAACAAGATCACTAAAATTTAGTAACAACAAACAAAAAACATTTCCACTTCCTATTTCTA
>DWCF01002611.1:0-23136 GCA_018230265.1 Delias oraia | reverse complement strand
GCCTATGTTCAGCAGTAGACGTCTTTCGGCTGAAATGATGATGATTTTTTATGGTACATACTTATTGATGGTAACTAGTATTGCCCAAATTCACTCTTGGTGCAACACTAAGACCGAGACCGCCTAATTCTAGCAAGACCAAGACTGACCGTGTAAGACTTGAGCAAGAACAGGACTAAGGCTGCAAGACTTGCGTCTTCCAGCTATTTTTTTGGCAGTGATTTTTGGCTTTTTTCATTAAATCTGTAGACATATAAATCTGGTTGGTCTTTACTATGGCTATGCTAATTCAAGCTCAAAATGTTCCTATTCTTTTCTAAGATCTAAAGTAAACTTTAGTAAATATCGATAGTCTAATAGATAATTGCAAGATTTGCAAAACTCTTGCTGCAAGACCAAGACCAATACCACATGTATTGATAGACTAAGACTAAGCTGAGTCTTGCATTTGGGCAACATTAATGGTAACCGCTCAAATCTCTTCATGTAGTTAAATGATTTTATAGGTCTATCATGAGGCATGAAGTATCGGGTTCGAATTCCGGTTCGGAGAGTTATAATTTAATTTATAATTTATTCTGTCTCTGGAACGCATGACAGTAACCGGACGAGTGTTGCACCCGTTGGAGAGCTATGCTGTGCAGCATATGCCGACGCCCAAATTGGGCCGGCTCGTCTAAAGCGATACGGGCTCACAGAATAGAATGAAATGATAGTTGTATTTGTACTTTGTTTCGCTGAGTGAGTGCGGATATCGGAGACCCTTAAAAATGCTGCTTAAGAGGTAATAATTTTGTAAATGATGACAAACCTGGGAACAAGGTGATATTGATAGGCATTCAGAGCTAAAATTTTTTGTTATATTTGTTCATATTTTAAGTATCTCACGGAAGCAAAAAATCTTATTTCGCCGGTACATCTCAGCGGGCTTAGCGTGAAACCGGTGGTAGACCGATTTTGACGTTCAACGAGCAAATTTTTGTATTAATATTGAATATAAACATTTCATTCACTCATATGGTGTAGGTATGTAATAATAGAATATCCGTTAGAAGAAAGCAATAGATTACAGACGACGGTTCCACGCGATATTGCTCGGAGCAATTTGAGAAGCGTTCAGTATAAACGTCTGATCGCTCCCCACGGGTAATCCCGGACCATTAATCCACCCCCTGTCCACCCCTGAACCCCTAGCACGTTGTAGGGCTGCCATTATCACTCACTGGACAAGAAGTCCTAGTTCGTTCGGGAAACATTCCAAAACGCGGCAGCGAAAACGTTATACTTCTCATTGAACTACACAGTAGTTTCGGATACGACACAGCGCCTTCTCCAAGATAGCCCGGAATTATAGTGAACAATCAGTTTTTGCTTAATTCATTCCCACAACTTAATACTGACGAACAGTTAAACATTTTAGATATTTAACTTCAAAACAGAACTTTTTTCGTATTCTAGAATAATCGTGAAAATTTAGAGGCATTATGGCCACATTGGACGCAAACGGAGTGGCCATATTGCCCTCTATAACAATTTAAATTTGATAATAAAATGCGATGAAGTAAGCAATGTCGTCTTTCTGCTTTGGTTCGTCGTTTTCCTAGTAATACATACATTGTTTTGTAATTCAGATATTATGTAAGATAGCTATAGCGAGAGCCATGTTGAAGCATAAAGCATATGCTGACGCACTAATTGGGCCGGCTCGTCCGAAGTGACACCACGGGCTTACAGAATACTCAGCGTGAAACGGTACTTATACTGTATTTCGCAGAGTGAGTGAGGATATCGGAGGCCCTTAAAGTGCTTAAGCGGCGTAAAAATTCGGCAACATAACCAAATAGGCGGAGTATGGCGCGGTTGTTCATGGGCGGCGTTCTCTTACTATATAGAACACCCACATGATACGTTGTGCGCTATCTCATAAAAAACATATTTTAATGTGATAAAAATAAATAATAAATAAATTCTTTGTTAACAAAGCAACACAAACGGCTAAGACGTATATTAAAATAGAAAAGAATATTCAAAATGTGAATCAGAAGTGGAAATTGGAAACCCTAGCCCATATTTGAGGGTTGGCGGACCCGTTTTCCTCAATGCTGTACGACCTCTTTTCACGATAGCAGGGTGGTGTGTGGTTTTTCATTTATTGGTGCACGAAGTGGAAAACTCTTTTTAATATAATCAAATCGACTGTTTAAATATTTCTCTAATCTGTCTCGAACAGCCGTAGGTAGGTAAAACCTATGTTTTTCATTATAAATTTTAACTTATAGGTACCTACCTACCAATAGGTATTTTTTCGCTACGTCATAACGCAGTAACTAGATAATATGAATGCAAAGTGTATACAAAGTCCATCCTTAATTAATCCGTCACACGCAATTTAGCAGACAAGTAAAGTACAAAGGGCGTTTCCCTACGAAATCCCAGTGTGGAATTCGCGCTAATAACAAATGCACCTATGCTGTATTGCTTATACCCTGGTAATAAATATAACGCGCCGCGTCATCCTATTTGCCCGGGAGGGAAGCTCTCCCGTCCCTCTTAGCGAGGACAAATTGTCGCTCGACACTTGGTGAATCGTGGTGTTTACTCAATACTGTATCTAAACCGTTGAAGCAAATTTGTCTCAAGATTTGATAATATTAAATTTTATTATTGTAACGGTTGTGTTGCCGGCTTTTAAGCCGCTTGAGCGGTACAATTTCACAAGCGTCGGATATCCTCACTCATTCAGCGATATACAGTAGGAACAAGTACTGATTTAGGCTGTTCTATTGTGAGACCGCGGTATCACTTCAGTCGAGCCGACACAATTAGTGCCTCACTCCTACTGTAAACACACTCGCCCGCTTCTCTTAAGTATACTAGCCATACCTAAAAAAAATTTATTCAGAACGAAGCTCGAACCTGGTTTTACCAGTGCATTACCTACAAGATCGCTCGACCACGGGATATAAGATATGAATTTCTGTTATACATTTTTACTATACTACCTTATTTGGCAGTGGAGAGCCATGCTGAAGCATATGTGGACGCACAAATTGGGCCAGCCTGTCCGAAGTGATACCACGGGCTCACCGAATACTCAGCCTGAAACGGTACTTGTACTTTGTTTCAATTGCCGCTCAAGCGGCATGAAAAGCTGGCAACGCAATCAATACGCGGACTGGGGCGCGGTTGTTCTCTTGCCAAATACTTAAAAAATATTATATCTGTCAAAGTGTCGCTTCTGTTTATACTTGATTGCATAGGTATATCTGAATATCTTCTCTCAGTACAGAAGCACTTACTTAATTATAGCTCGGCGTCGGGGTCTGGCATCGCTCCAATGTCTTTGGTTAGCGGGCGGCCGACATGGTTCAAGGCTCATTACCAGAGTCCCCTTAATTTGCTCTCGAGTCTTAATTATTGCCGAAATGACAGCTCTTTCAAGTGGTAGTCTACTTGAGTCATAAAACTGCAAGGTAAGGTATACGTGCTTTTGAAATAGAGATAAATTATCATCATTTCAGCCATAAGCCATAGGCCTCCCCCTTGGACCTCCATGTATACCTGTCGGAGGCGATAAATATTCGTAGTTATGTGAGAACCTCGTGGCTAAGTCGTTTAATAAGTCTACCAGGAAGCGAAAGGAATCGGGTTCGAATCCCGGTCTGGACAATTATAAGTTATAATTTATTCGGTTTCTGGAAGGTCTTGCTTGGCAGTGGCCGGGCGAGTGTATTAATAATGTCGCACCCGTATGAGAGCCATCGTGAAGTATACGCGAACGCAGTAATTGGACCGGCTCGTCCGAGGTGATACCACGGGCTTACAGAATACTCAGCGTGTAATGGTATTAGTACTCAAGACGGTGCTTCTACAGATTTGTTGAGTGAGGAATAAGGATATCGAGTGCCTTTAAAAAGCCGCGTAAGTGGCGTATTAAAGCCGCCACAACCATTGCGTGGACTGTGGCGCGATTGTCCATGGGTGGCGGTGTTCTCTTACCATATAAGAGACCCACGTTCTCCGTTGTCCGCTATAGATACCATAGAAAAGCGATTTATTACTTAAAGTCGTTCAATTTGTGCTCGCTGCGCTATAAGATTAAAGAACAGGTGTTTTAACTAATTAATCGATAAAAGCTGTTAATAACGTAATACAGTAGCTAGACACAATTTAATGGCGGCAGTAAAATATTTAATGTCATTTATAGACGTATCACCGGTAATTTAGTCTTTACGTATTGAATTGGCATTAACATTTTATTGTGCAATTTTCAAGCTATTTCGATTTGTTTTAAGTTGATTAAGACAGTTTTATAACTACCTTCGCCGCCTGCGGCTCTCTCGGACGTGGTTTGCGATGGATCCGCTTCCACGATAGCCTTAAATTTTTTAGTATAGGTATAATGGACAATGGAGCATGAATCATGGACAACCGCGCCACATTCCGCGCGTTGGTTGAGTTGCTGGCTTTTTACGCCACTTAAATGGCAATTGTTAGGGCCTCCGATATCCTCACTCTATGAAATACACTACAAAACCGTTTCACGTTGAGTATTCTGTGAGCCCGTGGTTCGGACGTGCCGGCCCAATTAGTGCGTCAGCATATGCTTCAGCATGGCTCTCCCGCGGGTGTGACAGTATTAAGACACTCGCCCAGCCACTGTCAAGCCCTTCCAGAGAATAAATTATAAACTACATTGTAACTGTCCGGACCGGGAATCGAACCTGATACCTCTCGCTTCATCGTACACTTTTAAAACCATTAAACTACGAGTTTCTCTCTACCTACGTACGTCTAGTTGGAAACTATAGTTGAGTGTACTTTGTACCAATGCGGGTAGCCTGTTTAAATATTCATTTATCAGAGGTAGGTACCTAGTTCTATCCCCAGTGTGAATAAAATTTATAAGATTTGGAAGAGCATGAATCTTGATAGGGATCGCGCGAGTGTCCCTCCGTTGTCTTTTACGTGGGAGAGCCATGCTGAAGCAATAATTGGATCGGTTCGTCCGAATTGAGACCACGGGCTCACAGAAAAGCTATAGATACTTGTGCTGTGTATCACCGAGAGAGTGAGGTTATAGGACAAATCCAGCAACACAACCAAAATGCAGATTTGTGCGCGGTTGTCTCTGGACAGTGGTGATTTCTTACCATCAAGGGTGCTTATCCACCAGTTTTGTTGCTATAAAATGAATACCATGATAATCTTTCAAGCAAAATCGCCAACTCCAAAGCACCTAATCAAAGAGAATCTTGGGCGTGTTAGTTTGATCAAATCGGTATCTTTCTTGTTTCATCTCATTGCACCTCACCGCAGAGAGTGAAAGAAGCGTTGCATACAAGTACAACATCGTTTATAAGTAAGACGGCACTTTGTAACTAGAGCTTCACAATGCGTAGATAAGTGTTACATGGCGATAAAGAATTATTAATTATCACAAAGTAATAATTATAGCTCCGAATTAATTATTCAAGTGCCGATCGGCTCTAATTGGCGTCTATGTTCACGAGACACGTTCCGCCCATGGCGCGATTACTAGCCTCGACTCTGGCACTCTACCGGCACCGCCCTTTTATTGCAATATGTACCTTGTGCCGTTGCAATAGAGGCGATATTGTCGGCATATGTATCGTGGCATGTTGGGCACGAGCGTAAGTGGGCGGTCCCATGCTACGCCCCGCCCGTTAGCCAATCGCCGTGCGCATTTTACACTTTGGCGGTGCGTCCTAAAGGTTACGCTGGTTTCTTTTTTGAAGTTTTTGCTTGTTCCTGCGACTTGATTCTCGACTTTTCATTCTCGATGGTTTTTGATTGATGTATATGTGGTTCTTTATAATTCTACTATTCGTTACGTCGTTATGGTATGTAGATTCGTTGTTTATTATACTCTTGTCCGATGGCATGACGCTTGGACAGTTTCTCTCTTTGTTATTACTTTAAACAGGAGGTTAATTTAAATCACACCGCACTGATCCAATAGTTGTAGTCAAGGATACCGGACTCGTACCTCGCTCTGTGTAAAATTTATCACTTATTTGGTCATTGGAAAGACAGGTCGACTCATCGAGACTGATACCACAGGCTCACAGAGTACCTACCAGCATGAAATAGTACTTGTACTATAGTCTGATTGTGTGAAGGAATCGGAGGCTCGTGATCTTTTACTACTCAAAATGCGTAACAAGCTGACAACACTGCCTAAGCTCGGATTATTGCGCGATGTGTGAGCGACAATGATCTGTGATCATTATGAAGACAAGCTTCTTCGTTCCCCGCCGTAGGTACAATATGATAAATAGTTAATTAAATGATCGTACCTATACCCAAATGTTTCTGTGTCAAAAAAAAAGTTTAGATTGGTAGTTTGACCGTCACAGTGTGTTCAGTTTAAGATATTTTTATTAGATGACTATTAGACTTTTTGAATTTACTGATTACGAGTGTATTTCATCAAGGAAAATATTTTTACAAATATCAACCTATAACCTTACCTATTTGTTTCATTCAATAGGTAGGTAATATTTAATGAATTCCTTCGTAATTAATAAATCATCATCATCAGCCTGTCAAGTCCACTGCTAGACACAGGCCTCCTCCAAAGACGCCCACCTATTACGATCTGGATCCAGCGGGTGCCCGCGACCTTCATGAGATGTCTTTTCATCGCGTGGCGGGACGTCCCAATATTAATAAATAAATCATATTATTTGAATTGATTACATTTTCATGTAATATTCACCCGTGTAAATAACATTTTTTACTCTTTTCACGAGTTTAAAAAGATAAAAATGTTGTCAATGGTAAATGTAAAATTTTCTAACTTGTACGTTAGAGGCTTTTGATATCACTAAATGAAGTTGCCGTGACACATTTAAATAAAGCATACGTCGCTACAAAGTCGCGTGTGCCGCGTCCGAAGCGTTTCACCCTCCGCTACCAAAACCAATAAGATGCAAGGGTCACGATGTTTCGTTGAATTCAGTAACGCCCTATCTCACAATGATATTGGGCGAGAGTGTGCTTCACGCAGTGCTGATAGCGTTCAAATTTCAATATGGGTGTGTATAGACACTGGTGAAGTGAAAGGTCGTTTATAAATATGCAGGAGTTGGGTCTGTGCGGTTCACAATCACAGGTGTTCGCTGTGACCGGATGATACGCCAACTTCCTTTGGGGATATTTCCTCTCCAGACATGATATTTCAATTTTAACCGCTCTATTGTTATTACAGTGGAATCTCGACAACTTGAATTACGTTTAGTAGAAATCCTCATTAAGTCGGAAATACTATTACGCTGAACCTCTAAATGTGATCTCCAATTAATTAAAAAACTCAATTTAATTATTTTATTTATTAATTTAGAAAAAATCCTCACTAACTATGATATTTCCCTACGAGGCGCTGATAAGAATATTTTATTCTCTGTAAATCGAATGTCAAAAACGAGACTCCGTAAGTCATTTTTAGTAAAATATTGTAGCGTCTTGCTTGGACTCTCCGAAATGATAGTAGTGTTGCCCAAATGCAAGACCAATACCAAGACCAAGACTGACCGTGTAAGACTTGAGCAAGAACAAGACTAAGCCTGCAACATTCTTGCGTCTTGCAGCTATTTTTTTTTGCCAGTGATTTTTGGAATTTTGTCATTAAATCTTTAGACCTATTCTGATCGGTTTTTCTATGATCTGAAGTAAGCTTTAATAAATATCACTAGTCTAATAGGTACTTTGAAGACTTGCAAGATTCTTGCCTCAAGACCAAGACTGGGAGCGTAATACCAATACCAGGTGTATTGACGGAAGACCAAGACTGGCTTAGTCTTGCATTTGGGCAACACTAAATCATAGTAATAAAGTTTGTTTTTTCTAGTGCATTTAAATCTATATAAATAAATTTATATAAAAAAAAATATAAATCTATCATAAATCTAAGTCGAATTTTTGTTTAACTTAAAATCTACAAGTCGAAAAATATTCTTATAAACGGACCTGTATAAATCAAAGTTTTAGCAAATAAATCCTCTTTTTCGCTTCTCGAAATTCTTTATAACTCGAAAACTCGTTAACTCAAAAACTCAATATTTTTTTTAGCATTTCCCTTGACATTCGAGCTCTCGAGATCCCACTGAACTATATTAATTGTTATTGCTTATGAGCGCAGGTTTTACTATGACGTCATCGTACGTAGATTATAGTCATGTATGGTCGTATGTGTAATGTGTTGCATGCGTATAACGGAATGTTTTTGATAGCGAGGGCATGTTTTGCCGATCCTGAGGGAGATATCGCGACAGCTGTGCCGAGCAGGTGCGCCGAAATGAACGCAACAGGCCCCGACAGACCTGCCCGACTGCTCATTTACTCACCTTATATTTTATACCTATCTCTATCTTTTACGATGTGTCTTTTTGATTCTTATATAATGAATGTATTTTCATATGTAGCATTGGTACCTATTGGTGAAACTCTATTTTCCGTAACTATTTAGCGTGTGGGGTGGTATGGTGTGTCACTCGAGCCACCCTAGCTATCCAAATAATTTCAGCATTGTCATTAAATTGCCAGCGATCATGGAGAGCGACCTCGGAGTCCCGAGGTCCTTGTTCATTGCAATTCCTGTACATTCTAAAAAGACACAAGCTGCTGTTTCTTCCTCCTCCATGCATGCAGGGCTATCTTTAACACCCATGCATAGGTATACCTAGATCTTTTTGCTAAAGGAGCCGCGTCCTGTAAATGTGTTAGTTATCCTGTTAGTTAGTTGTGTAACATTGGTGCTTTTGGTATTATTAAATTTACCTAAGCATTGTATATCCCTCCGTGTACAACAACGTTTAACGTATGAAACCCGTTCAGGTGACACGAATCGCAATCCACCCTCGCCGGTCCGCGCACTCAGTCACGCCACGCGGGCCCGCCGTACCGCTCGCCTTTGTAAGCGCCACGAAACAAATATTAATCGACGATTTCGCTCGTTGCAGAACAAAGTCGAGTACTACGTGAAATGGAAAGGCTGGAAACCGAAGCACAACACTTGGGAGCCCGAAGAGAACATTCTCGACGCGAGGCTCATCCAGAGCTTCGAGCGCGGCGAGGAGATGCGGCGGCAGGGGCGCAAACGCGAAAGGGAACACTCGCCGGTGGACCGCGCGCGCAGTGCCTCCGAAGAGCGCCCTCCGCCGCCCGGCAAGCGTAAGGCGGAAGTGCTCTCGAAAGAGTCCGGCAAGATAGGCGTCACGATCACCATGAGCCCGCCGGCCAAGAAGCACGAGTCGACGAAAGTAAACGGAGGCAGGACCCCCAGCCAACCTCCACCGCTCGAGACGCCACCCGGAGGAGCCGCCGTTCTGACATCGCCGGCCTCTGAAGCAGCCGCACCTCGCACCGGGCCGAGAAGGGCGCCACATTCCCCCGAAGAAGCGGACGCTCACACGCCGCCCGAGCGAGAACGACGCACCGATACCCAGCCGACTGCCACCGCACCCGCCGAACCGAAGGGAGCGCGTCCCCCTCCACCCGCGCCCCAAGAGGATGAAGACTCGTGGGGGGAACCGCCGGTGGCGCCGCCTCCCTTGCCGACGCCGCAACCAAAACGTGGCGCTACGTACTGGAGCACGCGGTGTCCGGTCGCGGATCAGGTATTCATCACAGACGTGACAGTCAACCTACAAACTATAACAATAAGGGAATGTCGGACGCTGGACGGCTTCTTCAAGGGCCGCGAGAATCGTTCGCACGACAAGACGTAAGAGCCGCACCTACCAGAATGCGTACAAATTGTTTGTAGGACTTTGTATCTACGCGTCCTTTACCGATTTGCGTACCCAGTATTTATTTGGTAGGTACGTAGCGACGACTCAGCTGAACCGCGAACTTGTGATGTGATCTCGAAAGTCAGTGAGGTAATCTGAGACTTATGTGGTTCGTGGTCATAGCAGGCTTTTGTTATATTATTTGAGGAATGATGGAGGCCATGTATAATGCACCGTTATGTTAGTGCAATTTTTGTTCAGGTACATTACCCGAAATGGAAGCATTAAATGAAATTGGTTGTTTATTTTGTAATATTGGCACGACAGCCTCATCGTTTCACCACCTTTTGTAAATAGAATAGAAAGCTATTGTCAATTGTTAAAAATTGTCTATTATTTGTTGAATTATTGATAGCATTAAGGTGTGACTGGTTCCGTACCTGTCTATGAATTAGCGATAAATATATTATAGAGAATGGTGTTTATAATTTTATACAACGGTACTTAAGGATTGATACACTTTTTGAAATCTCGTAGGTACTTTAGACATTCAATAGCCTTGAAATGACCATAATTCGTTGGTTTCATTAATATCATTACTATTTTATAGCGTCGTTCTATTGAATCTCTCAAACCGCTCACTTTTTTTAACGTATTGGTTATTCTTCATTGGTGTAAATATTTTGTATGAATTGATATGTCTTGTTTGACCTATGTATTTTTTACTGGTATAATTAAAGTATAACGGACGGATCTTGATGAATTTTTAGGAAGATGAGATCACTCACGACTCACGACTAACGATTCGTCCTAAATATTCTTAATTGTTTATATTAGAAGTTAGTACAATGTCATCTTTTAAATAGATTGTAAGCCCCTTTTTACTTTACAAGATTAAATTTTTTTTTTAAAGATTTTGTGGACGGTTCGCAGCCTTTGATTTGTTAGCACCTAGGTATTTCTATTTCTAATCGAGGGCTTACAATAATATTCATATATCATTCCACATTCCCACATTCTTACGCAGTGTTAGAACTATCTGATTAATTCGTTTTAATTATTAAATTTTTGTTGTTGTTATTTCTGTTATTTTGCATTTGATTACAATTATAAAGTAGGTATATACAGCGACATCGAACCAACAACCTCTGACCTTACATTATAAATAAGTAATTATGTCTACCTAGTATAACGCTAATTTTTGTGTTCCTTGTCGTTATGTAACCTTTTTTGTTCCTTTATAATAATAAGCGCCTTAAATACTTTTTAGAGATTCATATTGACATTGACTTCGAATGGATATCGTAGTACATTGTCAACTGTCAAATAGAGCCACAATTTGAAGCGTGTTGAAATAGGTTTGTGACCATTATACGTATGCTGCCCAGAAATATCAATGATTGCCAATTTTAGTATAGGGGTAAATAATTTTAAGTCTAGAAAACAGAAAATTGGAAGAAATAGTTTGGAAAACAGAAAAAGTTGATAGTACATTGTATGTGTAATGACAAAAACCGTTGATAAAAACCTCAATCAAAAATGTTAACTGTGATTACTTTATAAATCAATGTATGTTTTAAAATATCAAATACCTACTGTACCTAATATGAAAATTGGGCAGGTTGTTACAAGTACTTCCATTGATTGGATTATTTCTTCTTAATTTTAACTATCTGGAATTATATTGTACGCATAGTGAAATTATTACGAGCTTTTTGTGTTTTTATGGTTTACCTACCTATATAAGATATAAGATTTTAATTATATTGCATTTTAACTGAGGATAAGTATTGTACATATTGTAAATAGTATATTATTTTAAAGAGCACTTGTTCTATATTGTGATAGTTCTCACATATTGTCTGTAAATAAACAAGAATGAATAATTTTTGTTTTAATATCGAATTAAAAATAACATGCTTTATAATATCGTAAAGAATGAAATGGATAAGAGATCCTTTTGCCCTTGGAAAAAGCTGAATCCATATCTAATATGAAAATGAATCAAATGTGTCGCAAAGTGCAAATATCTAGAACATATGAACCAATTTCCCGACTACATACCAAAATATGTATTAAAGTACAAGGATGGTATTTACGAAGAGAAAATTTATAAAATTGTCTGAAAAAAAGTCTAAAATTACTTTTCTATACTCTCATAATAATAGCTTCTGGGAAGGCAGAATTACTCTAAAAATGAAGAGTAATATAGTGTATCGGTTCATAATTATTGGACCAGGTAGATGGGAAAATCGGGCAGAACATTTGCTGGGTCTACGAGGGTGGAATAAAGACAACTTCAGCTTTCAACATTATCAAGCAAGGAAATTAATACCATGTCAACTACTTGTACAAGAAAATTATATATAAATTTTAGAAAATAACGCTATTTTTAGGTCTTAACGTCAGTATGCACAGATATTTTATAAACAGTGCCAAGGTAAAAAAAACAGTTTAATTCATGGAATCAAAAAGTAGTTCGGTTATATGTCTAAGAGCCCTCTGTTGTTCATTTGTGTAAAGAATTGTTTTTAAAAAACATTTCTATACGAATCTCGTAAAATTAATAATGACATCACCGGAAACTTTATTATAATAATAATAAATATAATTTGATCATTTATCAGAGGGAATGCGACAAGTATATTTAATTCGCAATGTTCACAGAACTCACAGGCAACAAATCTTGCAACTAATCAATAGATTGAATCCAGTATCGCAGTACATATAATTAAGTTGTCAAACTGTGTTGTGGATTGTGTACTAAAATCATTGTTTTCTTACTACAAATTGGTTGATCGATCGCAAGTTTAATCCAATGTTCTAATAAACTATTGAAATGGAATGGTCGCGTGAGAAAACATTGAAATTGGTCGGTTTACTTCAAGTGAATGCAGCACTATGGAATCCAACTAACTGTGAGAGTAGGCGGGAAAAACAAAAACGCAAACAAGAGCTTCGTTCGATTGCCAATATGTTTAGAATATCGGTTTTTGACATTACAAAGAAAATACAGCATTTAAGGACTCAGTATAATAGAGAATTGGCAAGAGAAGCTCTGGCCCGTTCACAAGACCCGAATGATAGATATGTTACTAATTGGTATGCTTATGACTACTTACACTTTTTGAAGGACTCCAACAAGCCCTACAGACTTGTACACTCGGTAAGTAATGAACATTGTTATTCTATTTTCAAATGATATAAGAACAATAGCTATTAAAGTTAACAAATAATTATTAAGTATTATATATTTATTAAGTTAATATAATTTAAATATGAAATATTTCAGGATGTTTACTCGTTTAACAACGGCACATCAACTGATAACCCAATACCATCTGATGAAACCAAAAATGATGCTCTATCTCCACCACCTAAGATGGCAAGAACTGATAATACATTAGATTCAGACGTAGTATATTCTTCAATAACAAAGAGAGATGAATTTTCTGTATTTGGAGAGTATATTGCCAATGAATTAAGATCATTAAAGTGTGAAAGGAGTTTATTACTTGCCAAGAAGAGGATACAAGATGTTATATTTGATGTAAAAATGAATATGTTGAGTGAATTTACTATTAAACCCACCAATGTCTTCACTACAGCTATATCCCAAGCTGATACTGTGAGGAATGAGAAATTATTGTATACTGTACCTGTAATAAACAATAATGAAGCTTTGCCAACATCACAAGCGCCTCCCACATCAGCGATTAATGAAATTATAATTAATGGCACTTGCCACTATTCAACATTTAAGGTTGACGAGCAATAGCATTGCCAGCCACTTCCCAATGTGGAAGTGGATAAACCAGAGGAATATAATTTGAGACATTGATAAGATATGTACTTGTTATAAAGAAAATATATAATCAATTCAATAAAAAGGAAGAAGAAAATATGCACAAATATGGTCTAAGGCTTTGTGATTGTGTTTTTGGGCAAAAATCCTATAAATATTTTATTTATTAGCAATTAAGAGATTCTATCTGTGTTACATACAAAACATTTTAATTGTAAATATTGTAAAAAGTATTACTATGTAAGGAACTGTAAAATAAACTTCAACAATTATATTGTAGATAAAAGAAATAAAATAATCTGCAGTGAAAAAGTGATTCTGTATATTTTTTTACAAATATGCATGATTTGAAATTCTTGGTAATCTCACAAAGAATATATATTAAGTGATGAATATGTATATTAAAGAGCTCTTCATAACATCAGTTCTCAAGTAAAAATAATACTAATATTGGTTCATTTCATTAGAATGTATGATATGGACATACTGACAAAGACTTGCTAGTATTATATTTTTCTGTATCACTAGCCTATTTCTACATTGATAAGGCCTTAAAAGATTAAACTCGCCAGTATAACAAAAACAATAGTTATCAGTATTGTAACGCTTTATAAAATAGATGTGAAATTGGTTATGCTCAGTAGTGAAGAGTGAAGGAGGTAAGTTAACATTATTTAAAGATTAACGAGATATTTATTTAAATTTTCTTATTTTATATTATGATTGCAGGAGATATTTTATATAGTACATAAAAACAAAAATAATTTTCTGAAAAATAGCGAATAATTAAAAATTGCGCGTAGCTTTTCATAACAATAAAACCTAAAATGACACTGACCAATACAACGCACAATCGGCGGTTAAAATAAGGAAATAAACAAAGATTCAAACGTCATTTTAAGCTGCCTTTTCATTAAATAATATAATATTTACATGTATTATTTGATTTTAGGATGTTGCACATTATATTTTTAGTATTATACATCAACGTAGCCTGTGCTTCTATAAATGGCTATAATAATATACAGAAAGTCGAAGTTTTTCAATTAAAAACAAAACGCTATTCGCCTGCTTGGAAAGATCTCGATACTCGACCATTACCTGAGTGGTATGATAGAGCAAAAATTGGAATATTTCTGCATTGGGGCGTATTTTCAGTTCCTAGTTTTGGATCTGAATGGTTTTGGAATAATTGGGTTGGTAAGTTATCTGAATATAAAGTGTTTCAAAATTATAGTTGGACATTATCCACTTTTACCTTTCTTTATTAGTTAACAATTTACAGGGGGAAATCAAAAGTATATAGATTTTATGAAAAATAATTATCCACCTGGTTTCACATATCAAGAATTTGCACCTATGTTTAAAGCTGAGTTTTTTGAACCAGATGAATGGGCTACATTGTTTAAAAAATCTGGAGCCAAGTTAGTAAAATAATACAGTAAAATTAATTCTAATTCCCTTACTTTTAATATAATTTTAAATATTTCAGATACATTGTCCTCACAAGCAAACATCACGAAGGTTATACACTCTTTCCTTCAAAAAGGTCATTCAGTTGGAATGCCCTTGACGTTGGCCCTAAAAGAGACCTTGTAGGTGATGTTGCTGAAGCTGTTAGAAAACAAGGACTTAAATTTGGTGTATATCATTCACTGTATGAATGGTATAATCCTATATACTTGGAGGATAAGAGCTCATTGTTCCTTAAAAAGAATTATCCATCGACAAAGCTGTGGCCGGATATAAAACAACTTATTAACGATTACAAGCCTTCTGTGCTTTGGTCTGATGGTGATTGGGAAGCACTAGATGCTTATTGGAACTCAACAGACCTGCTTGCATGGTTATATAATGATAGCCCTGTAAAAGATGAGATTGTAGTGAATGACCGATGGGGTATTGGGATTCCATGCCATCATGGAGATTTCTACAACTGTGCTGATAGGTACAATCCAGGTGATACATTTTTCAAATTATATTTTTATAAAATAATAAGAAAAAAAGAATAATAATAAGAATTTTTTATATAAAAAATTGAGTTTACAAGTCTAGTCTGAGGTGTAAATGTTTTTATTGATCTTTTCCTTGCATATGTTTGCCTTAATATTTTGATTCATTTAATAAATCACTTAAACAGGTACTCTTCAAGCTCACAAATGGGAGAATGCATTCACAATAGACTCAAAATCTTGGGGTTACAGACGAAGCATGAATTTATCTGAAATACTTACTAATAAACAGCTACTACGAGAAGTAGTTTCTACTGTCAGCTGTGGAGGTAACATGAATTAAATTATATTCATATATTTTGTTAGTTAACAAAAGGCATATTATTCCAATTTGTCAATAATTAGCTATGTTTAATTATTCCTATTGGAACTTAATCTATTTTTATGGGATATATTGTGAGTCTAGTGGCTTAGGAGTGATGGTTAGACAAATGTATGCTCAATAAATTATATATATATATTTTAAATTTATGCTTTAAATACAATTTCATACACTTGGAGCTCACAATGGCCTACAAATTGTCCACACAACCTTTCACAAACATTATCAATGTATCGTTAATCAAAGACAGTCCTAAAAGTATCTTGAATTGTATAATTAGATTGTTATAGTTAAATATATTTTCCTTATTTAAATATTATATGAATAAGATACATTTAATTATATCTAATATATCTTACAATCTGCCTAGGCTAATTCGCATTTAATTACATAAATATAATATTTAATAAAATTTATTTAGGACATTTATTTGTAAATTTAATAACAATTTAAGAGCTGTAATGTAATTTACAAAAGACATATGTAGCTTTTAATATTTACATGAATTTCAGGCAATGCTCTTATAAACGTAGGCCCGACGAAAGAAGGAACAATTGCGCCTATCTTCCAAGAGCGACTTTTGGCTCTGGGAGATTGGCTTGAGACAAACGGTGAAGCCATTTACGATACCTCACCGTGGACGCACCAAAATGACAGCCACAATAGCGATGTTTGGTACACATGTACCAAATATGCCTACGACGGGACGAACCCGACATCTCAACCAAAGAATACAGACACAGTATTAGCCATCTACGCGACATTTTTCAAGTGGCCAGAAGACGGTGTCCTTAGTGTTAAAGATATTGCCACTTATCTTCATAAAGGCTCTTTGCGAGTAACCTTGCTGGGAAGTGATACAACATTGAACGTAAGTGAAATATTAACCTTACACTATAATATATCTCATCATTTCAGCCGTAAGACGTCCACTGCTGGACATAGGCCTCCCCCTTAGACTTCCATGAATACCTGTCGGTGGCGACCTGCATCCAGCGTCTTCCGGCGACCTTTATAAGGTCGTCTGCCTACCTTGTGGGTGCAATGTGGTCTGCCCATTGCCACGTCAGCTTGCTAATTCGGCGGGCTATGTCGATAACTTTAGTTCGTCTACGGATTTCCTCATTTCTGATTCGATCACGTAGCGAAACTCCGAGCATAGCCCTTTGAGATGAGGCCGATGGTGAGAGAGCACGTCTCCGCACCGTAAGTCATCACTGGTAACACACACTGGTTAAAGACTTTCATCTTAAGGCATTGAGATATGTTGGCCGAGTACCGTAAAACTGTTTGTTTTAACTGAGCGGTTTTAAGGCATTTTGTGCAGCGTACCATCACTCAGCGTGGTGTCAGCTACCTGCAAACTAATACCTTATTAAAAATGTGTACCTATGTCTAAAAATCCAGGCGGTAAGGTAAGCTTTTTGCTTGTTTGCCTCTATTTATTCATTTAAAAAAAACAAGTTGTAATTGTTTTATTGTTTATTATTATAGGTTTTACTCTCTCATATAGAAGACTATTAAAACTTTGTAAAAATCAGCAACTCGGTTGAAAATAAAAGCCTTAATTAGTAACAATTAATAGATAAAAACAAATACATACTAAAAAGTTTAACTACTACTTTAATTTTGTTATTACTTTAATAAAGTAGATGGTTTTATTGCCGCATTGGATTTCAAAGATAAGTTTATATAGTGTTTTAAGAAAGATAAAAATCTAGACTCGACTATAAGTAAGTTTGAATTTGCACGAAGTCGCGAATGAATGCGAGCTGTGGTATAAGTAAGCGAGCATAGAATTAACCTATACTCCGAGTGGTATTGTTCAGCCAGGCGTCTGCTGAGTATTCGCTCATCCCGATTGAAATGGTAATGTGGCCTCAGGCAAGGTCTAACTGCCATGCAAATGTACTCGACTTTCGACTTAAACGTTAATACTTGTAACGAGGGTTGCTTTTGTTAGCCGTACTTAGAGGTCCATTTCACTCGAGTGCCTCTACTTTCCGATTTGCAGAGGTTTATTTCGCTCAACACCGTCAAACTCAAATATTTTACACATACTCTCACACCTTGTTACAAATGTAAGCAATTAAATTTATTGTTTTTTTTATTCTATAGCGGACAACGGAGCAGGTGGATCTCCTATATGGTAGGAAAACACAACCGCCCATAAACAACCGCGCCACAGTCCGCGCGTCATTCGTTGTGTTGCCGACTTCTTGCCACTTAAGGCATTTTTAAGGACCTCCAATATCTTCACTCGTGAGTATTCTGTGCGCCCGTGGTATCACTGTGTGTTTTAGCTTCATATAAGAATTTTAGACATTTTTAAGGAGTAAAGTATGTTATGAATCACCATATTTAATATTTTATATTTTTCGAATCTTCGTATTTAAATATATTTTATAAGTAATTAAACTTATTAGCTACATAATATACTTTGATAAGAAAATCTGAGCCTAGAACCTAATTTTTTTTTATTCCTACCGAAGTCCAACCATGTTTAAAAATCCACATTTAAACATCTATTATATTATAAAACGGTGAACTTAACATTTAATGTAAATTCAGATACAAAATAGTGTGGTATCGAAGTTTAGTTACATATGCACAAACACCGTGTACACAAAAATAAATATTTATATATTGTGAAACGTAAAGAGATCGTTAATATGTGCATTTTAATATATAAACAGTTGATAACTGTAATGAGATGCAATCAAACGTTCCGGATACACGTCGGCGCAATGTTACATTAAATGAATGGAAGAGTTGTAATATTTTTTAAAAAAGTTGTTTATTATTTATTTATTTCTATTTTTTATTTTATTTATCTTGATATGTAGAATTTAATATATAATAATAGTTTAAAATTTAATTCTAGCATGCACAAACGCCGATTGCTACTGTTTATGCACTAAGTGTAGATTAGCTCGAATTATTGACGACTAGATCCTTTACGATAAGCCAGGCTCTTTGGCGTTGCGTAGACGTTGTTGCGGGATTGTCCGGTGGAGCTGTTTAGATTGACACCTGCTGCTTAATTTTACCATTAAACGTCGAGGCAGAATACAAAATTTTATCGCTTTCAACTCAATGTTTGTCGTCCCACAACTGAGTGATTTTAAAACAGTTTGTGGCGCGTACCACCACTCTTTGGAATCAGCTGCCAGCAGGTGTATTTCCAAACTCATACGACTTGGGGAACTTCAATAAAAGAGCGTACATATTCCTTAAAGGCCGGGAACGCACCCGTGGCTCTACAAGAGCTGAGGGTGTCTATAGCGGAGGACCGCTTATCCTAGGTGACCCTCCTGCTCGATTGCCTGCCTATTTTCATGTTAAAAAATGGTTTTATAACGTTATACACAGTTTATATTCAAATAGTTTACATACTAAGTAGTTAAGTATTCTGACTATAACACCCACAAGCGCCATTAAATTCATTTAGTGATCTGTGAAGACTTGTTTCACTGATTGTCTTCTAACCATTGGCTCCAGCTTATTCGATTTTTTGTTTACAAATACTTCGTCTAACTGAATGTCAAATGTCAAACCGCACAGCCATGAAAGCGGCACTCAGTACCAATTATTGCGGTAATATATGCTAAATCGCGCACTGGCAGGTTCATTGTTATGCAACAGGATTTAAAACTGCGACAGCTCAATACACATTCTGTCTCGAATGTCCTTCCAAACTTATTCTATTTATAGCAGAAAATTGTATAGTTTATAGCGAAAGTTGGTGTAGTTTATAAAACACTATTTTCTGGTTTTGTAACTAAGTTGTTCGGAGTATTTACATAAATTAACATAATACAAATTGTAATGAATTTGCAAATTTACCATTCAGAATTCAAGTTGTCAAATAAGGTTCATCTTATTTCAAGTATTATAATATTTTAAAAACAGAACTGTACATAAACCACAGGTGTACTAATAATGCCAAGTATTTTGTGATTTTCAAAAAACATCGGTCGCCAGCGCACTAGCGGCCCTTCTTGTGCTGTGGGTGTCTATAATGGGTAGCAGACCTCTTATCAGGTAGTCGTCCAGCCCATCCGGTGTCTATTTTTATAAAAATAATATTTAACATATTGTAACATAAAAGGGGATTATAGCATAGTAAAGATTATATGAGAAAATATTGATGCAATAATCGCGAAGATGGCTCGACCTCATATAATGCCTCTGAAGCGTTTTGTATTTAATATCAGCATAATAGCTGGAGCTGAGAATAAAAATGTGTCGAGTATTGCATTTTTTATAGTATTGCGGACAACGGAGCAGGTGGGTCTCCTATATGGTAAGAGAATACCGCCGCCCATGGACAACCGCGCCACATTCCGCGCATTGGCTGTGTTGTCGGCTTTTTACGCCACTTAAGCGGTATTTTAGAGCCTTCGATATCGTCACTCACTCTGCGAAACACAGTACAAGTACCGTTTCACGCACAGTATTCTGTGTGCCCGTGCTATCACTTCGGACGAGGTGGCCCTTTTAGTGCGTCCGCATATGCTTCAGCATGGCTCTCCCAGGACAAAAATCTTATAAAAAGAAAATATATTTCTTTAATATTTTATTATAGCTGGTAAAGCAACGTAAAAAATGCTACAGATGTCTAAAAAATACGCATTTTTTTATAAAGTGTAAAAATAGATACAATGAATAGTAGTATTATGAATAGTAGTAGAAGGGATTCTAAATTTAAATAATTAACTTTAAATGACGTTTATATATTTTTAGGTTAGTTTTTCTGTGGGTATTTTTTATATAACTGGTAATAAAATACTATATACTAAAATAAAATATCAATTTTTAGAGCAACACTTTAACGTTTTTGATTTAATTTAAGATTCATACAACAATAAGTCTAAATATATTGGTAAGAACATGAAAAAAATAACTCATGCCGATTCCGGTATGAATAGAATTTGTAACTTCATTTGTAAATGTATTCGATCTTCAGGACTTCATAGTGGGAGGTAGAATGTCTTAACTTTGTCTTACCCGTGAGTGAGCCAAGCTGAAAAAATATGTTGTATGTCCGCCCGGACTGGTACCACAGGCTAACAGGACACCAGCATGAAATAAAACGCGCTTGTTATATCACCTAAGCGGCGTAAAAGCCGGCAACACAAGCAAGGCGCGGTTTCTGTCGGCGGTGATAATCTTACCATCAAGAGGACGTGTTGCCGAACCGAATTTATACCTTATTTTGAAATTGAGTCGCTTAGTAGTATATATTTATTACCAGTTCGAAGAACATATAAGGATATAGTTGCATATGTGTAGTTGCTAGAATATCCAAACTAAATCATTATGTTTAGTATTTAGGTTTATAAATAATACCTAAAATACAAATTAGTTAGTTTATAATAAATATAAAATTATTCAAATACAATAATAAGAAATTTTTCAAAAAATTTAGCACGACTTTTTGGAAACATTCCATTTACTTCAGTTTGCGATAATAAAACACAGAAATAGATTAGAAATTTAATTAATTTAAAAATAATTATAAAATCATTGGTAACTCACTCGTAATAAGTTAATATATTTAAAAATCTTTAACAAAAGTAAAAAAAAATGTAAAGCTCGTTTAAAAGTCGATAAAAATACTTAATAAAATACAGAAATTGACTAATTTTGTTGATCAATTAATAAAACTGATTTGTGAGCTTATCTCCTTATCACAGAGCAATAAATACAGTGTTAAAATTGTAAGTGCTTAGTACTAAAATACAGATAACCCTCAAATTATTAATTGAGAATTGCCACAGAACCATTTAAATACAACATGTAATAGAAAGACAATATTGCAATATTGTGATAAATCAGTACAAAATATACAGTCAGTCTATAAGTCAGATAAGTAAATTAGGATATGATGAGTAATATATTGGTTCGCATTTAAGCCTTTATCTTACATTAATCTTAATTTAAATATTTTTAGAAGCTATCAGACTGAAAGAGTAACGAAAAGCACTAACTAATTAATATAAATATTACTTTCGGAGAAATTCTACTAGGAATAACCAATTAACACTCAAATAACTAGCTAACCTTCCCTAAACTTCCAATAAGTTATACAACATCGGTAAGTAAAATTTAAGTTATCCTTACTTAAACAGAAATTCGAAGAATATTGCTGATGCAATTTAATCTGACAGAGGGCGCGTCATTCTCGTCGGTTATAAAATAGATGAAGGCTTAAAAGAATTTATTCAAATTGAACATTCAAACGGAAGCTTTACTGCAGGCATTGATGTCGCCAATACTTTTCACGCGCCTGTGTCGCCGCTGCTTGACGGCTGAATCGTCAAGCGACTGTGAAGGAAGGGGTGAACTCACCCTGTGCGCGTGATCCACTCTTTGACCGTATCTGAGAATTTACAATTTCTGGTTAGTGTATATTAAGATGATAAACTATCATTTACAAGTCTTAAACTACAAATACTTTATGATAGCTATAAGCAATCGCTCCTGAATATCATCAATTGTGTCAAATTCTTTCTGACTCGGCAAACTTCACTTTGCCCGGTATGCAACCTACCAAATCGGACTTACTTAACATTTTTATTATATTATGGCAAATTTTCTCAACATCATTATAAATCATAACATGTGTTACTCAGATGTAAGAGACATATTTATGAAATGTAGTTTTTGCGTGAAAGAGTAACAAACTTCTATAATATTAAACTTTCGCGTTTATTATATTAGTCGTGTTGATAGTTTTATAATATTATTAGTAGACTCGGCAGACGTCGTTCTGCCCGCGACACTACCCACCGAGTCTGACTTACGTGTTTCTATTAAATATTGTCATGTTTGCACATTACAATTATAAACTGTAATCTATGTGTTAATCTGATTATAAGCTATATTATTACAATTTTTGCCTAAATTACGTTCTTTATTTTCGCGTGAAGTCATAAAAAACATATATCGGAACAAACTTTCGTGTTTATTAAGCACAAATAAGTAAAAAGCAGGAATAATTTCACTGTATTACCGTCACTATAATTTGAATATGATTTACACTTCGGTCTACGTAACACGTGGTCGGCTATGCTAACACGAAAAATTAAAAAAGTAGAAATAATTGAATTTCACGCTATTTCGTTTACTACAAAAACAATTTAATTTATAGTTTAACCTCATAACACGTGGTAATCATGCTATTGAATTGTAACTTATATGACACGGTTGTCGGTTTACCATGGCAGTGCCATCTAT
>DWCF01002610.1:0-23136 GCA_018230265.1 Delias oraia | reverse complement strand
GCAACCGCTGGATCCAGATCGCTCAAGATCGCAGCGTCGGGCGTCTTTAGGGGAGGCCTATGTCCAGCAGTGGATTTAGATGGGCTGATGATGATGATGATGAATCTCTTGTTTGGGATGCTGTTTCTTAGCGTATCGTTTTGGTTTGATAGGACATATTAAACTTTTTTGTATACATACAGCTTTTTAATAAGGCGTGTTATTTATATACGCGCATTGGGAAAAGAGCAGCTTGGCTTGTGAGTGGCGTCATCGCATAAATTAAACACGGACATCTCTTTTAATGAGACTTAATAACTACTCCTGATTTATGGCAGCTGGCCGAACATTTTTATCTTTGATCCTGCAATTTTAATGGCTTTTGATGTCGCTGACGGCAACATTATCGATTGGATACTCGGAGGAACTCAGCTCTGTTCAAATGTATAGTAAATTTTTAATAAGCTTATTAAATTAATTTTGGATCTTTCAGCATTTGAAACTGAAAGCGTGCGCCGGCAAAGTGGATTGGCAATTGCTGTTTTCAAAAAGAGTTTCTACAATTCGTTTATAGTAGAACGACCAGATGAATCTGTCGCCTGTAACCCATGTGGCACATGCACATTCTTGTCCGAGCGCACAATACTCAAGAGAAGTACAAATTAAACGGTAGTTCGTTTTTTCCCCAATCGGTGAGAGATAAAAGACAAATATAGCGTGTAGATAACCTCCGCGAACTGTGTACCGTAATTCAATAAGTTTATTTTTACAAGGCTAACTCGTTTCTTACAGATAACGGGTGCTTAAAGCCATTTCAAAACTCCTGTAGGTCTTTTTTATGATATAACGGACAGATGAGCAGATGGGTCTTCTATATGGTAAGAGAACACCGTCGCCCATCACCAACCGTGCTACAGTCCACTCATTGGTTGTGTTGCCGGCAATTATTATTAATACTCAGCGTGAAACGGTACTTGTAATGTGATTCGCAGAGTGAGCCATTAAAAATGCCGTTTAAGCGTCGTAAAAAGTCGGCAACACAACCAATGCGCGGAGTGTGGCGGAATGCGGTTGTTTATGGGCGGCGGGGTTCTCTTACCATATAGGAGACCCACCTGCTCCGTTGTCCGGTAAACCATAAAAAAAATAACCTAGTCGATTGTCAATTCTGGTTGCCAAAGGTTTTATAATCGGTTATCCATTGTGCTCTATGGTCAGATTCTAATAAACACAAATAATAAAGTATCAAAATAATTATTCTAAATTTTACAGAGTTTAGTTGAATGATGGATAAAACTGAAGGATTGTATAAGTCATTTAGAAATAGGTATGCGGGGTCAGTTCAATAAAATAATGATAAGACAAGGATTTATTAAATTAGAACACTCGATAAGGTCTAGACTCCAGACTCTAGACTCTCAGCTAGAATCTAATCAAACGAGCGCAAATTGTTAATATTTTGTTGATTTTAGCTTATACTTTTTGCATTTTACCACAGTTTTCTTTTGAATAAATTAATCGGGTTTATCTGTATGCGATCATAGTTTTAATAAATCTAATTTTTTTAGCACAAAGAAAAGTTTAAGACATATCCAAAAACTAATATTATTGGATAAATTATTTTGAATTTTTAACTATATGGCTGTCTAAGTCATCTATGTAGAGTATACGTCGCACAGACTGATGTACTACACGTTAGAAACCTACATTTCCTTATTTCTGCGTGTTGAAAATAGAAGACCCTAAATATTAAACCCTACATTAAAGCTCATGTGAGCTATAGAACAGCAGCAGCATCCAAGAACGATTTTGCAAAACTTTCAAACGAGAAAGCTCAGTAATCTCGAAGTAACGGGAGACACTCGTGGTATGTTATGGAATGAGAATTAGTGGTACGTGAAAGCTTTTACAGTAACAGCAAAGGTATCGGAGGCAGGAAGCAACTCGAAACTGGTCCCAGCGAACAGTTAGTCGGACCTTCCGTTCGAGATACTCATTTTCTGAAACCTGAGAATTCGCGTCATATTCTATACATTCGAATAATACAATACTACGCATCTCGACAATTTTGACGCGCCTTTTTTATGGTGTGGTGGACAACAAAGCTGGTGGGCCTCATATAGACAAAAGAACAACGCCGCCTATATATTACCGCTCTACAGTTCGCGCATTGGTTGTGTTGTCGGCTTTTTACGTCGCTTAAGCGGCATTTTTAAGATCCTCCGATATCATCACTCACTCAGCGATACACAGTATAGACTACAACTTCCGTTTTACTCTGAGTATTCTGTGAGCCTGTTGTATCACTTTGGACGAGCCGGTTCAATAAGGGCCTCATTTAATATGTTTCAGTATGGATCACCAACTGGTGAAATATACCTTATAGTGATGGCACAATAATAAATGTATGAAATATTAATAATTACACTTAATTCCGATTCTATAGAACTACAAATTGATAAGTAATGTGAATTTAAAAAATTACAAATTAATATTATCCATAAGCTGTCTCCGAGATATTTAAAATTCATTTATCTGCTGTCCCGAGTAGGCAATATAGAGTTGGTCCTAATGTGTGCTTATAAATTGGCGACAGCGGTGTGCGCGCTGATGCTGGGCAGCCGGCTTGGCTTCCTCGAGCGCTGCATGTCGGGACGCGCAGCCACCCTAGCCGCCGCCGTGAAGGCGCACTTCAGGGCGCAGCGAGACTCTTATTACGGCGCCCCACTTTGGAAGTTCGCGCCAACTACGCTCTACCGCACCTTCGTCCGAAGCGAGGAAACCATTCACACGTGAGTCTTCGTCTGCTAGCTTCGCCGAGGCTCAACTTCGTACTGTATGCCTACAGAATGCGACAGTCAGAAACTCATACCTAATATCTAGTATTTATACTACTAAATCAGAACGCAACGATGTCGTTTCACTTATTAGTTGAGTAGAAATGATATAGTATAAGTCTAACACTATATATTGTTTAGCGATTGTTTATAGCGAACTCACTTATTCATGTTCATTTTCCGAAATAAATGTAAAGAAATTAGTGTTTCCTAGTTTGGAGTTTTGTCGCACTTCCGCTGTCATTGGCTATGAAGGACAAGTCATGTTGTTTTGAATGCTGAGTAATCTAACAACGCAATGGCGTTAAAGAGTGATGAAAACTTATGTTAAACTAAACACTAAATCTAGGTTATTTAGTTGTGTGATTCAGCAGGTGTTATCAATAGACTCTTATTGTCGTCTCTTTATTTTCCGATGAATTTATTTATTTTTATCTCATTAAATTGGCTCTCGAAAGTGTATTTCTTACACATATTTGCTATTCTGCCTTTCTTGCCTGCTCTTTGCAGTCTAGCTTTAGTTCTTAAATCGTAATCGTATGGTTTTGTGTCCTATGCGAAAAACCTTTGCCAGGATCGTGTCGGAGCTGATGGAAGAAGCGCGCAGCCGCACGCGCGGTGCGGCGCAGGACGACCCCATGCACGAGATCTTTCTCAAGATCCTCGCCAACCCCGAGCTGGACATGCGCGACAAGAGAGCCGCCGTCATCGACTTCATCACGGCCGGCATTGAGACCGTGAGTTCATCCGGCTTTCTGCTCCGCGCAGGAAGCGATACTACTCTTCTATAAACAATCATATAGATTATATGGTGTCTCGTGGCAGACTTTCAACTTAAAACTTGAATATATTTAAAAGCGTTGTTCGAGGGAGCGCGGCAGGGGCGACATCCGACGCGTTACTCGTGCAGATTGTTTGCACGAGTTTGTTGTGCAGTCATGATGTCGCAGAACTATAATTATAGTCTATGATAGCTATCCGCCCAAATTAGGGGTATTAAAAGAAAATATCGCGCGAGAGGTGAAAACTACTCTCCAATCGCTATTGCAAGGCGTCGCTCGTGATAATGTCGGAAGACGTGAATGTGTACGTCGAGATGGCGTCGTTTTTCAAAAGTAAGAGCCGCATGCGTGTACTCTCATTTGATACGCAATCATTCTTTTTTAACATGTGATGTCTTTTTATGTCATTTACAAGTTGTTCATCTGCCACGGGACGCCTGTCTAAAATGTGCTTACCTCACGCCTTCATCCTTCGCTTCTCCCTGTTCTCACTTTATTCTGCCTCGGGTAGTCGAATGTAGTGAAGGGCGCCGACAACCGAAGTTCCAACCCAGCGCTGCCCTTTACTTGTACTCTGGGCATTTTAATATTATCAAGTAAATAAATCTCAATCTTTCTTTCTATCAATCTATGAAATGATGGTTCTAATTTTCTAGATTAATTATTAATTCAATTTCTGTACTGTTAGGTTTAAATAGTTGCAATGAATTATGAATTTGTAATGAATGACTTGATCGCGATGGCTCTTGGCGAAAGTGCTTTGTGTTTAATTCTTATTTGTAGTTATGTTCCCTTTGTGTTAAGTACACGATTAATGAAGCAAATGTAACTCTGACAAGTATGATTCGTTTAAACCATTTTAAAAGCGTAACAATACTAACACAGACACATTTTACTGTCACACAAGTGTCCTCCCACACCACTCCTATTCCTTAACTCCAGTACATGGCATTTCTTCTCTTCGGGTAGACTGCAAGCAATGTAAATATCGTGTTCAGCTGGCGAACAGTCTGGTGTTCCTGCTGTACTTGCTGAGCGGGAGACCCGACTGGCAGCAGAAGATGCGAGCGGAGCTGCCTCCCTGCGGCGACATCCGCATCGAGGACCTGTCTGCGGCACCCTCAGTGAAGGCGGCCACCAGCGAAGCCTTCCGTGTCCTGCCCACCGTGCCTTTCCTGGCGCGACTTCTCGAGCAGCCTATGAACATATCTGGACACAACTTCCCTGCAGGCGTAAGTTCATTTCTCTTTAAGCTGCGCGACCACCATATAGCCATCCTGCTCCAAGCCGTAACGTTGCATAGCGATTTTCACCTGTGAGAGAGCCATGCTGAAGCATATGCTGGCACACCTACGCTCATCCGAAGTGATACCACGGATTCATGAAATACAAGCGTGAAACCGTAGTTGAGTTACGTTTTGCTAAGTCCGATGGAGGAATGGAATGTCCATGGGCGATGTTCTCTTAGCATATTGAAGACCGACAGTGGTCTGTTATACCATAAAAAGCGAGTATAATACATATATGTACGTAGTTGGTGTGATCTTTAGTAGCGGGACTGAATGATTGTGATTCATCTTTAACTAATTATTTTTATACTTTCAGCCAGCCCCTTTCTTTACTTTCACTGTTTTACATATTTTCTGTTTCTGGTAGACTAAATGTTATGCACGAACAGCTCAGTCAATTTTGTGCCCTGCCCTTTTCAATTGTAATAGTTTTTAAAGCAAAGTATTCTGCAAAAACCTATAGTTTTGTATTGATGTTAAGTTTAGTTTCTCTACCTTTCAATTTTGATTGAAATAGTGACACAATTATTTACTTGGTAGTGGTTTTCTATTGTATTTGACATCGGTTTTATTTTGATTATTTTTCCTTGACAAGATTTACTGTGCTTGTTTAGACATTCGTGCTAGCGCACACGGTGACGGCCTGCAAGCGCGAGGAGAACTTTTGGCGTGCCAGCGAATATCTTCCGGAGCGCTGGCTCGAACCGCGAGAGCCGCACGCTGCATCCCTGGTCGCGCCCTTCGGGCGGGGCAAGCGCATGTGTCCCGGGAAGAGATTTGTCGAGTTGGAGCTTCATCTTCTCGTTGCCAAGGTATGCACTAAGTTTACCTTGGCTTTTGGACGTTAATAGCTCCAGATCTTAAACAGTGTTGGAGAACAGTCGGTAACTTCTTACCACGTGACTACGTGAGTGGCTACGTGCTCCAATTTGAAAGAAAGGTCTTTAACTTTGAATATTTCTCATAACTCACAAGTAACCAAAATCCGTTAAAATTAAAACTATAGAAACAATAATAAGATAGTTTCAATTAAATTCATAAATGAAGTAATTTTCTTTTTGTTTTTAAATTTTCACAAATTGAGTATAAATATCTTTATTCTTTATTCGCTTAAGTTAGGGGTCAATACTTAATATCAGGTACTTATAAATAACTCAACTTACAGATAATACGACAGTGGCGCGTAGAGTTTGACGGCGAAATTGACGTCCAGTTCGACTTCCTTCTGTCGCCCAAGGCTCCCGTCGCCCTGCGTTTGCTCGAGTGGTAGGGCGCTTCGCACTGCGATGCCGTTCATACACCACCCTGTTCCCTCGCTATTATTCCGTGCACTGATACATTCCTCACTAATGCTCTTTTTAAGAGCCTTGTAGCGGTCTTGTGGACTAACGTAATGTCATGGCCACCGGCTTCGGTTCCCGGTCTGAATAGATTTTGAAATTTAATTTATAAATTGTATTTAGTAGTGAATACCTAATACTGTCTCGCAATGGAGAGCTGATGCGCTGACGCACTATTTCACGGGGTCGTGAAACGGCCAACGTGTACTGTACCTAACCGCGTAAGCGGCGTAAAGGCCGGCAACAGAACCAAAGCGCGTATAGTGCGACGGTGTCACCACCAAGGTACCCGTCTCCTTCATTGTCCGCTTTATATCAAAATATTTTATATCGCAAGAATGAGCGATGGGCGGGATCACAGCGGGAACATCCTGAACTGATAGGCTTAAAGGAGCTGAAATGGTAATTGATTGAAATAATGCTCATGTCCTTGTTGTTTCGTATGTTTGTTGAATGGGACAGAGATATTATTGCAGACTCGATTAACATTTATATAAGGCCGATAGGATTACCATCCTTCACCTATAATCGTTTGTGATCAAGTGTCTGAACACTTAAGAAACGATTATGGGTGAAGTTACGTTAAGATTGCTTAAGACCGTCAAATGTCGGCACAGATCCTATAAATAGTTTAAATGTGTTTGTTATTATTTCAAGGAAATGTGCCTATTTGGAGATGTATTCAAAATACGTCTTCGCGAGTGAGATAGATTCAGACGCAAATTAAGCCATTTCGTCTTGTAGTTGGGCAAGGGTCGCCATGCCTTGCCTCGAAATAATAGCTTAGCATTATATGAATATTATATAACAGGGTATTGGCACAGTCTGCTCAAATTGTATACTCTTTTATAACTATTGATAGAAATAAAATATTAATTTATATTTGTACACGTAAGAGCCAAGCTTTCCCGTCGCTTACGAAATGTAGCGTCATGTTGTTTTGCTCAAATTAAATATTTAGTGCATTTCTTCTGTGAGGTAGATGTATGTTGCGGGAGTAGAGAGTAAGATGCAATCTTTAAAAACGATTGTATGAAGTACCAACAGTGCGAATTAAACATCGGTGCCATCTGTTGTCATTAACCCGAAAAGTTTTGGGGTATCGCATAGCGATCCCTGAAGAACCGGGCACATTCAATATTTTTAAGTAAAGACATGGTTTACCGTATCACATCGTCCTCATAGTTTGGCGGTACCCGGGGCTCTAGACGCCGCCGCTGTAAGTGACGTTCGGCGTCGTTATCTTACGACACGACTAGAGTCAAACGAATTTTCAGCGTTGTGTGAAAATGCAAGACTGCGTAAAGCCCCGGTGCCCTGCATAGGTTAAGCTCGTGACTACATAACGTAGTAAGATATGGCTGTGTTAATATCAAAAATCATATTTATATAGTTAACCATGAATACCTCTTTAGTGAAAACTATAATTGCCAAGATTTAACCTTTACTTTAAGATATCACAACAACAAAAAGCTCTAATCATTGAATTGTTTACTTTTGACATTGAACTTCCAAATATAAAAATGATTCCCTTTATATTAGTAGTATATTATATTGTTATAATAGTCTAATTAAGAATCCTTACTATATACATTCCATATTTGTGGTGGACGCTTGTAAGTTAAGCATGTCTAAGTTCGTTTGTTTATAAAGCTACCGATGAAATGAATATTGTATACTGTCAAATCGGAATGGTTCCAGAATATACCCGCCGCACCGTTCTGCGTATTATTGTTGTAAGTTTGCCCAGGGCGGACAGCGGACAGCGTTGGTAGTGACGACTGTCGCGAGGCGAAAAACAATTTTGTATGAAAATGGCGTTTGATATCAATACGTGTTGAGAAGACACTCAATTTCCAGTGTTACACTAGCGTCGCTCGTCTGAAGGCCCAGCGGTGTTATTTTTAATGTAGGTTATTCCAGTGGTTCATTTCGCGCAGCTTTCGTGTTAACCAAACATCGAAGTGGCCATCCTAGTTTATCAATGTTTGTATAATCATTCATGTTATACTTGTTAGATTTTACCATGTGTTTGAAGGCTTAATTGTTACGTTAAGTTATATGCATCCATTTTTATTATGTACTCTAATGGATTATGAATAAAACTTGATTTATTTCAATAAAGATATAAATATTCCCTCCTGAATTATCCACTGAACCTCATTGCTATAGAGACGAGTTGATTACGAGCGGAGTTAAATATAAGAACAATGACTTGACCTTAATACGATAGCCAAATCAAAGATAAGAAATGAAATGAGACAACATAAGGCATGATAATTATAAAAATGAATGTCTGATGAATGACCGGAAAGATTTTTATTAAATATATTCCAGTCCTATCAATTCAAGTCAATATGGTCCGTTCCTGTAGGAGATACAATACTACAGAGACGTATACCTCAATTCTGTCGACGACTGTGTCAAGCCTCAAGTTATCAGCTGTTTTTGACACTAAGTTCGCTATCTGCGCGGTCTTTGCACAATCATAACCTCGGACTCTTGTTTACTTAATGAACCACAGTAGCTGCTTTGGTTAGATAACAAACTGATACCATTATCAAACACTTATGGTTATTGCAGTAGTATAAATACAATTGAAACTTTTTATTGTTCATTTATTTTAAACAATGAAGTTTTGCGCCAATCTGTCCTTTATGTTTACGGAGGGAGCGACAATATTGGACAGATATGGGTTAGCAAAGCAAGCTGGTTTTAAGGCTGTTGAGACTGGTTTCCCGTTCGGGCACACAGTAGACGAGGTAAAATTTGCTAAACAGAACTCTGGACTCGAACAAGTGCTTATCAACATTAAAACAGGTTTGTAAGGAACCACCATACACCAATAAATTTTAAAATCATACGTTGAATTTTGATACAGCTGTTTGATAGTTGTCATGATTATGTAATCAAAAAATAGTTAATGTTTTATGTAATCTTGCAGGAGATGTTAGTAAAGGTGAATTAGGCATAACTGCCGTGCCAGGTAAAGAAAAGGAATTTCAAGATAACTTGAGAGAAACTTTGCTGTATGCTGCAGCTGTTGGTGCTAAAAAAGTCCACATTATGGCTGGAAAATTAGACCAAGTAACTGAAAGTAATTGGTTAGTGTATGAAAATAATTTAAAGTATGCAGCAGAAGAATTGAAGAAATATAATAAAATGGGTTTAATAGAACCAATCAACCAGCATTCTGTGCCCAAATATTTTTTGAATGATTTTAACAGAGGTAATTATGGATATCAGTTGTCGCAATATTTTGTATCAATATACACATCAATTAATTAAATATATATAAAACCAATTTTAGACTGTCCTAAATTAAAAAGAAAATAAAAAATAGTAATTTTAACAATACATTTTTCTACTATTCAATATTTTTTTACAATTATTACCAAACTATTGGCTTATTCATTTAAATCGTAGAAAAAATTCTAATAAAATTGTTTTGTGTTGCAGCTGTTGATATAATAAAGAAGATTGGCAGTGACTATTTGAAATTGCAATTGGATGTATTCCATTTGCAGCACATCTGCGGAGACTTGTCCTACAATATCAAGAATCTCATGCCTTATGTGGGACATGTGCAGGTAACACATAAAGAAGTTAACAATTCAGTATATGGTATAAACTTATAAAAATTGACCTATTTGAAACAGTGTCTCAAACATTCACTCTCTTTCTGACATGCAATGGCTGGGAAAATGGTTGATGAACACTAAGAATCTCTGATTCTAGAAAAGTTTATATAGTAAAGGGGATAGTTTTGTATGTACTCATAATGTTATACAATACAGAACAGGAAATACATTAGAGGCTCTCTGATATATTAAATACAAATCAAGTTATTTAATTAAATAATCAATCGTGGGAGAGCCATGCTGAAGCATATGCTGACGTACTTATTGGGCCGGCTCGTCCTAATCATCCTACGGGCTCACAGAATACTCAGCGTCAATTAGTACTTGTCCTATGTTTCGCAGAGTGAGTGAGTATATAAGGACCCTTAAAAATGCCGCTTAAGCGGCGCAAAAAACCGGCAAGTCGCGCTTGTTCATGTGCGGTGGTGTTCTCTTAAGATATAGGAAACCCACTGGCTCCGTTGACCGCTGTAGAATAAAAAAAGTAAATTAATAATTAAACAAACACATCATAAACTTTTTCCAATAGAAAATAAATATCATAATCAGTTAGGCACAAATACTATTAAAATCAATGTAAGCTGCTACATTATAAATATTAAATTAGATAAGTTAATTTTTCTGTCATTCAGTGAATGAGTGGTAAGGATTTTTTGCTTTTTCAGATAGCACAAGTGCCAACTCGAAATGAACCAGATTCACCTGGAGAGGTCAACTATGAGTATATTTTGAAGACCTTGGAGTCTCACGGATATACGGACTGGGTTGGTTTAGAGTACAAGCCTGCAGGTGGCACTGTCGATGGATTGAAGTGGATCGTCAAATATGGATACAGCTTGTAGTTGGTTTTCCTCTTCACTTAAGAAAAATAGTCATTTTTATACTTATTGTGATGTTACTCAGGGCTTTGCCATTTTTACCTTTTATTCTCCTTTATTGTATGTCAAAGAAGGTGAAACATATATACCAGCCAGCTATACCTAATGACAAAATCAAAGAAATGTATTTTATTTACAAATATTAAAAAAACGGTGTCTAATATCAATCTAGGCTTTTTAAATAACCTATACTCATTTATAATAATTATAAACACTAGTATTCATTTTCTAATTGCCATTACAATTTTTTTTCAAATATTATTTTCAATTACAATAAAAACTATTAAGGTTTCTATATTCCACTGTCAATTATTAAATATAACTCAGTTCACACATGAGAAGACGGTTAACGAAAGCGACACCTTCATTCAATATAAGGAACTAACAAATGTGGAACTTCGACGTTAACTACTACGTTAATCACTAGGTCGCGCTAGCGGAGGATTGTACCATCTAATATTGTTGTTTCGCATTAAGCTGTCAGGGCTGTATGGCCACACAGCGAGTAGTTCATTCAAAAAAAAAATTGCTATGTTGAAAAATTATATTTACAGGTGACTTCTGACTCAATTTAGACCTCTGTTTCAACATGAAAAATAATAAAATAAAAGACAGTACACGAAATAGTAGTAAAAAAATAATTAACTATTTAAGAAACCCAAAAATAAGGCTCGTGTGGGGGCTTTTTTTAAAATTTACACACAGTTTGAAATCGAAGAGAAACTATCCGTAATGTACTTCACAGGCATTTTAAGATCTAAGGGGAAAAAAAATTGGCGCTTGCCTCGGGTGACAGATAAAGAGCATCGAAATCTTATCTGAAAAACTTAAAACAATTTCACAATGGGCATCGCACCTAGTACCTACACGTTTCTTTATTGGTTAGGAAAAAGATATCAGAATTTTGTTTTTTTTTAACTTCAAGGTTTTCCTCTGTTGAAAGCATGTAGATGCGGAGTTGCTCAAAGCTTTTTTCACTTACTTATTACGATACGTACGTAAATACTTATCTAGAATAAAGAGATGGAACAATTATTTTTATATCATATTTGTGAAAGAGAGATTTTCTTAATGAGGGTTTGTTTGTGTATAGTGCGAGTGCAGTTTGCAATTACAGGACTCGAGAGTCCTTTTAATTTTCGCCAAGCCCTCGCAACCAAGGGGCGGCGGTTAAATCCTTCTTAGTGTAAAGTCAACGTTTTTGAAGGCAATTACTTGGAAACTGCTGAAGTGCTGGAGAAGGGTGAGATGTTTTTCATTTGACCTTCGTGAAGTTATATAACATTTTTTCTACATACGATAATATTCTGGGCCGTTTACAGTCAAAGACTTACTAAACTAAGAAAACATGCATTGTTATATGAGGTCTTTTCTTTATATTAAGTAAGAAGAGGGTTAGTAGGTAGGGTAGGGTTATATCACGAATGGGAATACCAACGAAGAAGTCGTTAGAATGATGGGACTCAGCATGCCAAAATAAAATGCCTATTAATACATATAGATTTAATTAATTAAATTAACAGTAACGTTTGTAGTTGACTTGCGGAATCCGAATCGATTGCTTGATTGATAGTTTCATTCATAATTCATTCGTTATTTGGAAAGGCTTGACAGCGACCGGACGAGTGTCTTAATACACATGCTGACGCACTAACTGCACGCCGGGCTAGTTCGCAGTAACTTGTACTGTGTTTCGCTGAGTGAGAAAAAATTCGGCTACACAACCAAAGAGCAGTTTGTGGCATTGTTGTCTATTTATGCAATGGTTATCTCTTACTATAGAGGAGACCCGCCTGCTCCTATGCCCGCTGTATCCAAAAAATAACAAATTTGAAGAAAAAACTGAATAGAGAAATTGAGAATTTTTCAAATTTCGTATGTATATGTATGTATAAATTTGGTTGTAAGTAGAATATACCGCTTAGAGGTCTGTAGTGTCTACGCGGCCCGCGGTTCTTTTGGGCGACAGAGGCGCACCGCGCTCCGCGCAGATCTACTCCGACCCCCGAAGGCGGGAAATGGTGGAAAACGCGCGCAGCCGGCTGTCACTCCGCCACAGGGCACAGAGCGCGCGGCCGAGCGCCCAATCGATCGCCCATCGCCAATTATCATTCTCTCACCATTTGAGCGGCATTTCCTGTGTTGGTTTGTGTTCGTTTTGTGTTCCCTCTGTTCAATGGGCGTACTGCATTCGTGTGGATGTAACGCAACCGGCACTGCGGTGAGGCCATAACGTTTAGGTAATTATGACCCAGTTATTGTCTTTGCTTAGTTTATTATTTATTTTCTGGTGGAATATTATATTACAAGGCTAAACCGTGCTTGACTGGCGGAGTCAAATTGAATTTATTCTGAAAGCGCTAGGAAATGGGCTCTGTCAGTTGTGAATTTATAGACAGTGTTACTTTTTTCAGTTTAAATATAACATTAGTTTCTTTTTCTGTATATATTCGTATGCGACACCCTCAGGAACCCCTCCGCTAACCAGATTCACCCTAATGTTATTTCGAAGCGGCGCGTTCGATTCCGGGCTCGCAGAAGATGCTGAGACGAATCGATCATTTGCTAGTGAGCATACAATTTAAAGTAACAATAAAATATTTTGTTAGAAAATTACATATTAAATTCAAGTATATACTCCTATATGTACAAATTCTGAACGTCGCTTATTCGCTTATTGCTTCGGTATCTATAATCTTACAATTTTGAGTTAGTAGCCGTATGCACCTCTGTTTGTTTGGTTGAACATGATATTCTCCAGAACAGCTTGTTGAAAGTAGTCGATTTAAGCTGTATCAATCGTCGAAGATGGTATAAACTATAACGATATATATTCTGTTGTGAAAAAACTATCTCCATGGTAAGAATTGACCCTGACATGGAAAAAGCTATTATTAAGTATATTTAGGACTGAATGTTAAACTCTCTCGGTGATTATTTTCACATGATTAAATGTTCCCGTACCACATATCATCCACGCTCGAGTAAATCGTTCTTTACATAGAATATGTATTTACAAATACGCTTAGAATGAACGCCGCATACTTAATCGCCTCTCGAACATTAGCAGGATGAAATAACTAATAAAAAACTTGGAAGTGTTAATGACATAAGGATTTCTCCATACATTATAGGCACGATAGTTCAGCTCGTATTTCAAAAACCCATCGAATTTTCAATAGTACTGTGAAATAGTTCTAATGTCTTTCGCTGAGGGAGAATTTACGATCCACAATAATTTGAATTTTATAATAAAAGCGCGGATTGCGGCGCGGTTGATCATGGGCGGCGGTGTTCTCATGGCCTATAGGAGACCTACCAGCTCCGTTCGCCGCTATAACATAAAAAAATCCTACGTGTATTTTTTGACTTCCTTCTTCACCTATCTGGTTAATAATTGTGGACCGATTTAGTTATGTGTCAAAGACTCCGTAGCTGAGTGGTTTCATTATTTTTTAATTTTGAAATGTACCTATAATATTTCGGATACTGATATAGTAAGGATGTAGTTTCAGGATGTGACGCGAGTCGCGTAAAATCTAAGCGCCCGCGTGTTACGGTGTTGCTCGTAGCAGGAAAATGCTTTATTATAGGCAATTGTTTGTATGATATAGCGGCTCACGGAGAAGGACAACCGTGCCACAGACCGCATATTGGTTGTGTTGCCCGCTTTTTACGCTGCTTAAGCAGTATTTTTTAAGTGCCGCCGATATCCTCACTCACTCAACGAAACATAGTAGAAATTCCGTTTCAAATACAACTATCATTTCACGCCGAGTATTCTGTGAGTCCGTGGTATCGCTTCGTGTTTTTGAATTCAGTATCAATACTTTCATGATATTATGCCACGCGCTGTTGGGAAAAGTTGCGTAAAAACTTGTTGCAGTTAATTTGCGAGATGAAAGCTGTTTGCGGCCCTAGCCATGCGCGTGTGGAGAATGTTGATTTCGATTTCATCTTCGTGTCTTGAGATTCACTAGTTCTCACCAAGTTTTGCTATAGATGTTCTGTGTGCTTTTCAGTCGACTTTCAAGAACTAAAAAGATTCCATTCATTCTTTTTTTGAAGGTTTGTTCATTAATTAAAAAATATTTAAGTTCGAGGATAGTTTCGAGGAAAGGTTTTAGTCTTGTCCAAGATTCCCAGGTTCTAAGGTCCCTAGAAAGAAAGGTTCTCGAGTGGCGACCGCGCACCGGAAAACGCAAAGACAATCTAACGAAGGTCGCGGGCAATCGCTGGATCCAGATCGCTCAAGATCGCAGCGGGTGGGCGTGTTTGGGGGAGGCCTATGTCCAGCAGTGGATTTAGATGGGCTGATGATGATGAAGGTCCCTAGAACCTTAAAAAAATGAGAGTACATATTCCTAAAGGTCCGGCCACTTCCCTCGGCCCAGCTGGGGCTGAGGGTGTTCATGGATGAAGGACCGCACATCCTAGACGAGCCTCCAACTCGTTTACCTCCTCTGTGTTATTTTTACTGAGTGAATGAAGATAACCGCCGCTCAATCGTAACTCGAAAGTGGCACTATTGTCCATGGGCGGCGGTATAAAATATAATCATCGATAGAGGCATTTGCGGCGGAGCATCTTTCTCCGTAGCCCGCGATAGACAGCGCTTAGATCAGCCGATGCCGCTCACGCCGAGAGCCACATGATTGCTGTGTTTTCATTCGAAAGCCTCTCGGGCCAATTCTGTGGAGAGTCGTTCAATAATGCAATCGTCCGCGCACATGGCTTTCGCGCTGCGCGAACTCGTGCCAGCTTTGCATATTTGGGGACGATTTAAAAGGCTACTTACTCTTCATATTTTAGCATAGCAAGACAAGCGGGCTTGAGGTTTCGGGACAAGCGGTCCGCCTCCCTTGGACTCTCTCATTCCCAGTTAGACCGTAGGCATTGCCGGCTTTCAAGATACACTCATTAAACATTTTCTCTCAATGGAGATAAATTTATTATTAATGTAACTATAATTAGAAGAAGTGATTGAGATGTTAGGGTGGTTCTGTTTGTTGATCGGGTTGCCTCTTCTAACCAGAGGCACCATATTTAGTGCAGGAAGTGGTATTACTTAATTGAAGTAATTCAGTTACAAGGATGATACCAATGAGTTGGTAAATATTAAGTTGACTTTTCGTTTCAAATAATATAATTGAAATAATTTTAAAAATCTAATTGTATTCAAAACGAATCAATTATGATTGCAGTAGGTTCTAATGATTTTGGAGACGAAATGCGACCGCAGGTATATTAAATTTTTCTCGGCAGCACCCGTGGGAGAGCCATTAGAAGCATATGCCGACGCTTAAGTGGCGTAAAAGGCCGGCAACATAACCAATGCGCGGACTAAGGCGCAGTTATCCGTGGACGGCCGTGTTGTCTTACTATGGTAATATATGCTTATGCTATGGTATAGAAGACCCGCCTGCTCCGTTGTCCGCTAAACCATATTAAAAAACGCTTTAACTTGATGTGAAGAAGATAACAGCCTTCGAAGTATCTCAAAGATTTTTATTGACGGGGTCGTTTAGATCTAGGTCAGAGGGACGAAGGTCGGGTGGCTCTGCAATATCTAGAAGGCGTAACATTTTACGGCCACCTATTTTACACCTAATCCTAGGTACTTCTGGATTTAATAAGCAGTTTAAAAAAGCTTATCAAACTAGCTGAAGCTATTGAGTGGAGAGTGGGAAGTCGAAGGAAGATTTGTTTATCTGAGTGATATTTTTTTTATGGAAGCGGTTGCAAACAAACAGGAGCTGAGGATAAGCGGTTCTCCGCCCATGGATACCCTTTGCTCCTGCAGGGTCGCGGGTACGTTGCCGGCCTTTAAGCGATAGGTGCGCTTTTTTAAAGTCTCCAAGTCGCTTTGGTTTGGAAGGAAGGGAAGCCAAGGAATCAGGAAGGAATCATCTGAGGAATCAGAAAGCTGATTCCTCAGAGTGGTGGTACTCGGGCCAAAATGCCTTACAAATGCTCAGTTGTGGATGACAAACATCGAGGCATAACATTAACATTATCTGGCTATGTTATTGATCGTAGGCACGCCTGATCGCCACTAACAGGGTTAGGTGTGGTGCCTAAGCTCATGAAGTCTCAGTCGATAAGGACGGAAAGGGAGAGATTCGATTATGTACGTACTTAGATGCGAAGCCGTAAGCAATAAAGAAAATGAAAGGTCGACTGTATCATCTACCCCGCATATGCTTGTCTGCGGACCCTGGACACGGTTGCCGGTTTTTCATGTTATAGCGGACAACGAAGCTGTTGGGTCTCCTATACGGCAAGAGAATACCTTCGACCACGAATAACCGCGCTACAGTCCGCGCATTGTTTTTGTTGCCGGCTTTTTACGCCGATTGATCATTATCCTCATTCGCTCTGCGAAACACAGTAAAAATACCGTTTATATTGTTAGATATTAAGTAAATCATGATAGTTAAAGTTATTAACCTAGTAGGTATTTCAATGAAAGCTCTCAACTTTGGCAAATGGCAGCCCTATAATCCAGCCGACCGAAAGAATTTATTCATAGCGAAGGCCCAATTTTGTTGCGTACTTTCTAAATCCTTAGTTTTCGTGTAATAACACTAACTTCTTCTACAAACTCAGCGATGATTTGTTACCAACAGGATACCTGTAACCCAATTGTCCGCTATTTAGAAAAAAAACAATATTTTTAAATTAAGATGTTATTTAAGACCCTTTGCAACCTCAGCATGTTACACAACTACGGAATAAGAGACTCTATAAGTAATAGCAGCGAAATGGAAGCTGAATTGTATCATCAATATTGAGGCAGACACAAAGTCTCATCCGTTTCACCTGCGAGTAATGTATATATATATATATATATATATTATATGAATGCAAAGGATATGATATATATACACCCTGCGTAAACACTGGCAACTGTAGTCTAAGCACAGTACAATGCTTTGTATCCGTGTCGGATGTAAAGCAAAATTGAATTACGCAATGTTTTCGCATACGAGCCATTCAAGCTGTGCACATCGGCTCCGCCGTGTGCCGGGCGTGACCCACAAGTAGTGCAAATCACCACTATTGATTTCCTCGGCACGCCTCATTTGCACGCTCCAATAAGACAACGTTCAGCCCGTCCTTAGTCTTGCTTAAGTGGCGTAAGAATTTTTCAACGGGCCGTTGTTCCATCTTGGTACTTGCGTTGTCTTTGACCAACATATGGCAGATACTGGTTTATTTATGAAAACAGAGAGCTAAACGAAGCGGATGTTTAGCTAGGATAAGCGGTCCTCCGCCTATGGACACCCCCAGCCTCTGTTAGGTTCCGGGGGTGTAATTGTCGGCCTTATATCATCATCATCAGCCTATCAAGTCCTCTGCTGCACATCGGCCGTCCCCTAAAGACGCCCTCCTATTGCGATCTTGAGCGATCTAGATCCAGCGGTTGCCCGCGACCTTCATGAGATCGTAGTTAGATATAAACTTTATTTGAAACTCCTCAGGTCGTAATGGTTTGATCTTAATGACTGACAAGTGGAATGACAAACATCGAGGTGATGTCGATGCAACTTAGTACCTATTCTGTCTCCATGTTCGATGATGAAATTCAGCAGCTTTTAAGGTCATTAGGCCCTGTAATAAATGCAAAAGAAGATGCGTAGAGAAGCAACATCTTTACGATAAAATGACTGATTTGGCTCATATTAACCCGGGAAGCACTACAAGGATTTAAATTTCTATACTATATTTTGTTTAAATGCATGTTTAATAACTTGTACACTATTAATGTTCTTTACATTAATAAAAAAAATATTTTATATTTCCGCGTCTTGTTATAAACTAATTATCCGGGCCTTTCCCACTTCGTTCAATAGAATTAAATACATGTCGCTAAATCTAAGTTTATGAAGGGTCCACGGACGTTTGCAAATATGAGAGCAGGCTTTTTGCTCGGCTTTGGCCGCATATGCGGATTCGCATCTTTTCCAACAATTTCTCTTTATCAAAAAACTATTCTATAATAGACTTTACTCATTAATTTACTCTTAATGTAAGATTTAAACTAATTTAGTGATAACTCCTGTACATACTAAGAGATTCCAATAAATGAATTATTTATCCAGGGCATATTCTTGCGAGATATGAGTTGAACTGGTCCTGTGTGGCAGGTGCGCTGCGCGTGGCGTAAGGCGTGTGCAAACAGAAGAGCATAGATAAGATGGCAGCGGCCCCGGCTTCCTGCATGAGCACTGAGAATGGTTGCGTCATGTTCGACTGCCTCGTTCACCTGTGGGAATGGTGAGTTAGCATTCAATTTCGTTTTATTGTATTGTTTCTTTACTTTTTCTAATATATCGGGCAACAGAGCAGGTGGGTTCTCCTATACTGTAAGTGAACACCGCCGCCCATGGATAACCACGCAGTGTTGCCGGCTTTTTACGCCGCTCAAGCGGCATTTTTAAGGGCCTCCGATATCCTCACTCACTCAGTGAAACATAGTAGCAGCACAACAACTTTCAAGTACAACTACCATTTCACGCTGTATCACTTCGGACAAGCCGGCTCAAATACTGCGCCAGCATATGCTTCAGCATGGTTCTTCCACGGGTGTGACAGTATTAAGACAATTGCCCGGCCACTGTTTGATCCTTACAGAGACCGAATAAACTATAAATTAAATTATAATTTGTCCGGACCGAAATTCAAATCTGATAATGCTCGCTTCATGGTAGACTTATAAAACCATTCAGCTACAAGGCTCTCCTCTAAGGTAAGAGATCAATGCCATCATGGAGAAATGCGAATCAGTCCGCGCTTTGGTTATGTTGCGACATAATTTCAAGGGCCTCTGGTGTCCTTACTCACTAAGCGAAACAAACTATGAGTAAGTACCGATCCATGCTTATTTATGGAAACGACGGATAGTGATCATTCTGTGAGTCATCTATATTAATATTACTATATTTTTTCTTTGTTATGTATAACACAATAGTTATATATAAAATAGTTATAAAAGTAGAGAAATAATCATTAAATTTATAATCAAAGTGATATCAAGCCCGTAACTAAAATCTTGAAACAGAGGCAGTAATGCCATTATAGTTGAGTTTTCCACACTATTTTCATTCAAACAATGTATAAAGCGATGCAATGTCGTCGGCAACGCCAGCACCGCAAGTCCCACATAGCGAGTGGGTCATGTCGGGCTGCGGTTGTTGTGGTTACGAGCTCGAAGCGAAGTGCTCGGAACGGGCTTCGTTGTCGTTCCTGGCTCTTGTTATAGCGCCATTACGGACGCGGATGCTTGACGGCTTTCAATCAAACAACTATGCTTTGTTCAGTAGGGTTGCCCCAAGTTTTCTAACAGGGAATCAAACGCAATTAATATTAGTGCATTTTATGAGCGGAAAACCAATGTGGACCTCCATGAATACCTGTCGGAGGCGACCTGCATCCAGCGTCTTCCAGCGACCTTTATAAGGTCGTCTGTTCACCTTGTGGGTGGACGTCCCACGCTGCGCTTGTCGGTCCGTGGCCTCCACTCTAACACTTTTTGCCCCATCGGCCATCCGGTCTGCGTGCGAGGTGGCCTGCCCATTGCCAATTCAGCTTGCTAATTCGGCGAGAGAGGCCTATGTCCAGCAGTGGACGTTTTACGGCTCAAATGATGATGATGATGACGATGAACCAATGTGGACTCTAAAATGATTAAAACGTACGTTAAATACTAGATAATTGCAAAAGATATTTATAGAATTATCGAATTCAACCGTCAAGGGCTGTTCTTTTATGAAACCGTCGAATAAAGCGTCCATTAGTGTGAAACTTAGTCTTCTATAAGGAAATATTGAGTTTAATGGTTATATATGGACGCATTCTTGACCAGCTTTTCAAATTTAAAACTTTCTTAAACGTGCCCATGTTATGTGGCTGCGTGATTATTTTCATGTCCTGTGCAAGACCACACTAACCTAGCAATCACTAGTTTATGGAATTTGATAAAATACACAAAATAATTTATTCATTACAAAGAAACTGCATAAGTTTAACAAATTACCTTTTAGTGAAATACAAGAATCATCATTTAATACCTTTTAAATGTCATACTAATGGAAGTATATTGAATACGTCGTATTACAATCTCAAATAATTCTCAAGTAATACTATCGCCTGGGAATTGGACGTAGGACAGTATCTTTAGTATCGAATATTAAAACAAATTACCCGATTTGAGTTTCTTGACTGTTCTAGGATCTAAGTTCAGTAACTAAACCTTTTGATATTATATTATCTATTTATACGTATAATAATAATTTATTTTTATTTTCTCCCACAAAGATAAAATTCATACTTAAATCATCATCAGCCTATAAAAGCCCACTGCTGTACATATGCCTACCCCAAAGACGCCCCCCATTGCGATCTAGAACCAGCGGTTGCCCGTGACCTTTATGAGTACTTAAACAATAACACAAATATATTTCGTAAACAAAACTTCTCAAATGTACATTTTATGTGTATGAACTCCTATGTGAAATAATGTTATTTGCCTTTAATGGAATGTGGAATAATAAGAGCCATAATAGAAAATAGCTTGGAGCAGGCAGCCCTATCTCCCCGTTTCGTCACACCGCGGCGGGAGCGATCGTCCACCAGGGGTGCCAGAGTGCCCCGTCTGCGATCATTTAATTTGACACCAGTTTGCTCATCACCCTCGTGGGAAGCGGGTCTTAAGGCAATTCTTAACTACACCCAGCTCGCTTTCGTTTCGCGAAATCCATTTCTCATTCCAAACAATGTCATGTACATGAGAAAAAAAATGTATTTTATATTATACAACAAAAGTTCTATATTTTTACTTTATTCTCATATTTTTATGGTATAGTGGACAACGGAGCAGGTGGATCTCCTAGGTATGAGAAGTGTGCCACAATCCATGCGTTAGTTGCGTTGCCGGATTTCTCACTCACTCAGCGAACACACATTATAAGAGTTCCATTTCAGGCTGAGTATATCGTGAGCCTGTGGTATTACTTCGGACGCGCCGGCCCAATTCGTTCGACACGACACTAGTGCGACACCATTGACACTCACCCGGCTTCAGTCGAGCCCATTCAGAGACCGAATAAATTAAATTAGACTTGTCCGAAGCAGAATTCGATAGCTGTCGCTTCATGGTGGACTTATGAAAGTTAGCTTCGAGGTGGTATTGTTTTGTTTTTCATAAGAAAAATTCAATTCTATAATTTAGCCGCCCGAAGAATCTCTCATGTGTACCGCAACATAAAAGATGTTTGTTTAACGTGTTGCTTCATAAGCAAACAGACGGATTATGCGATCAATCATAATTATGTACACACAAAGTTTTATATTTATATCGTTTGGTAGCCATTTTGCAGGTTTAGACGTGTTTCTGACCAGCCGTTACAGTACAGTATACGTTCACAAGATATGTATAATTTATTTATTAAAAAGTATAAATATGTATTTATTTTTATTTTGATAAAATCAGATATGTTACGTCCTTTCATTGCATCGCGACATAATTTTCACCACTGCGAGATCCATGCTGAAGTATATGCTGACACACTAACTGGGCCGGCTCTTCCGAAATGATATCGCAGACCACTGAGGTACTTATATTGTGTTTCGCACAGTGTGAGATAATCGGAGGCCCTAAAAGTGCCGCTGAACAACCAATGCGCGGACTGTGGCGCGGTTGGTCATCTCTTACCATATAAGAGACCCACACCCACCTGCTCCGTTGTCCGCAATACAATTAAAAAAAAAAATAATTTTGAAGGCATTACTTTAGGTAGAGTACATATATAAATATGTAATATCCCCCAAAAGTTCAGTGTAATCTGATCTGATCAAATTTGACGGTAATAGTTCAAAGCGTGTTTGACTTTGTGGTTAAATCGTTCGTGGCATATTTCGGTAGCTGATAGCATGAAATATTAACTCTGCTTATTTCGAATACTTAGCGTGAAATAGTAGTTGTGTTTGAAACGGTACAACTGTATTTCGCAGAGTGAGTGACGATTTCGGAGGCCCTTAAAATGCGGCTTAAGTGGCGTAAAAGGCCGGCAACACAACCAATGCGCGGACTATGACGGCGGTGTTTTCTTACCTTATATAATAGGAGACCAACCTGCTGCGGAATGCTCAATGATATACTATCGGAAGCTGGTCAGCAGCGCTGACGGCTTTGTGCGCTTAAAAACATTCGCGCACAGATGGCGGAGGAGAAGAGCTGAGCTGGAGATCGGTTGACCGGACGGATGCTAGGACGCGAAGAGCTGTGGTGTTCGTTCACGCCCCAGATGGGGAGAAGTGACAGAGATAAAGGGACGGAATAAAGAATTTGTAGGGAGTCAAGCAGCGCAACCCCGGGAAAGAGCCTCG
>DWCF01002609.1:0-23146 GCA_018230265.1 Delias oraia | reverse complement strand
CTTTCTTCCCCATCGGTTGCCGGTTCGTCGAGCGATGTGGCCAGCCCATTGCCACTTCAACTTACTAATACGGCGGGAAATGTCGGTTATAATATTTTATATAATATTTTAATATACTCTTGACACAAACTTGCATACAAATTTCTCAGAGCACATGGAATTTAAAATACATCACACCTGTATAATCTTCTCTAAATACCACTCAGTAGCCTGAAGGTTTCTCTTCTCGAGTTCTTTATTGATGCACTTCAAAAGTTCAGCCCGGTCCGGCTGGGGGATCTCAACACCCGGGAACAAGTCCGAGTAGATGCCCATGAACAGTGGTACATCCTGAACGACATTTATAACAAATATGAATATCTTTTGAAGTCGCTTACATGATACTGTAAGGATTATCATCGCACATCTGCAGTACACAAAGTTTCTTCCATATCATCTCGATTTTTATCGTTCTGCAACTGAGCCTTTAAACGGCATTTAAAAAAATCACTTTTGAACATAATCGACTCTACTACCAGTTCCAAGACTACCTAGACATGAGAAGAACCGGCGAGACAAATACAGCGAAAATGTTCAGGATACATTTTGAGGTATGCATCACCACTCTGTGGAATCAGCTGTCTATGGTATTCAAGGTCTAAGGTATTTCAAAAGAAGTTTGACTTGTGGGCCTTGAAAATCCCAGAAGTAGGTTGTCCATGGGCGGATGATTGCATATCCTAGTCTCCTACTCGTTTGCCTCACTGTAATCACAAATAAGGTCGTACCTGCGACAAGAATTTGGGCATATTGACATCGATGATGGCTCTCAGCACAAGCTGCGCCTCGTCCTTCTCGGGATAATTCTTCTTGAGCGCCCCGGAAGCCAGTAGCACGGATTTGACCGCACGCATTCCGTAATCGTAGTGGTTCTGCGAGGACAACTGCTCCGAACAGAGCTTGTACGCTTGGACTATCTTGCGAGCCAATCTAGGTAATTATTTTGATTAAATAAATATTTTATATAAAACACTCGTGTATAATAAGTATTGCCAAACTCCTATGAAACGACGCGACCGATTTTTAAGAACTTTTTCAGCAGGTAGGTCTAATTATCGGTTAATATCCTTTTTTCATATTTCAAGGTATAGCCTATCTAAAAAATGTACTATTTGTACAAATTTTTATGCCTCAACATTTAAAATCATTTATATGGCAAGATAATGTTCGAAACGGTAAGGTAGAGATTTATAGTAACTTGAGTTAATCGTAGGTATCGTAGAAAATACACGAAAAAAATAATCTAAGTATATAAATATACGTTATAAAGTATATAAATTTAGTTTAATTATTTAAATTTATGTAAGTATTGCCTTCTCCTGATTTTCCATTTATTTAATTATTTATTTTAATTCAATATTTTGTATTGGTGGTCCAAACGTCTTTTATTGTATTTATGTTTGCGAAAACCGGCGCTCAGCCACAGAAGGTAAGGCATACAGCCGAGCGCTATCCCCTTTTAAACGGGCATTTAAAATTCGTGTGTATCCTAACATTTTAATTATTCTTTATGTAGTATTGAAGTTTTAAAGAAATAAATGAACAGCACAAACGGGCCGGCACAAACGAATCCGTTCGAGTAGAGCGTGATCTCTCCGATCATGGCGTAGTCTGGCACCATCATGGCCACCGTCCGGAACAGCACTTTCAAGTTGTCCGGCAACTCGGTACGACCTGCGTATCTGAAAAAATCAAACATCTGTATTGCCCATATGAGTAGGAGCATATAACTTATGAACGACTTAGTATCGACGAACGATGAACGACGAATCGATGAACGATTTAGTTATCTTTTCTTAATTTATATAAGAAACTAAAGTTATTGACCACCAAATACTAAGCAACAGTTTTGTCACGTATTCATTCAGCGGCACGCAGTACAAGAACTGTTTCACACTGGTGTTCACCAGGTTCTCTTCTTCTTTGTAGCATGACCAATTTTTTTAACTTTTTAGTATTAGGCGTGTACTCCGCTTGCTTATTTATTGTGAAAACTCATAGAATTTGCTTAAAATTAGTTACATATTTTAATTAGCCAAGTAGGCGGTACGGATTGGACAATAAATGCATATATAGAGGCCATACCAGTACTGTAGCAGTTACGAAAAACATTGAAATATTGAAGATATTATATAAAACTAAAATTATTTTTGTGCTAAAAAGGAATCGTTACCCAGGATTCATAGTAATGAAGACAGAACAGGACGGGTTGAGGCTGATCTCGGTGCCTTCGAAGATGAACCGCTTGTCTCGGCGAAGGATGGCCAGCTGGATGGAGAGGATCTGCTGCGCCACCACCGACAGCACCTCCAGCTCAATACGGTTGAACTCATCGAAGCACGCCCATGCGCCCGATTGAGCCAAGCCCTTTTGAAGTTCAAATAAACAGACGCACAAATACGATTATTGAGCACATATACGAGTATTGGTGAAACGAGCGCTTCTTATAAATATAATGAACACATATTTTAAAATAGATTTAGATTTTTTTTATTTCCAGATCGATAAGAAAATCTGGTCTTACTGTAAAATGAAAATAAAAGTGTAACTCTGCTAATTTTTAAGAAAATATGTGTTGCTGGCAGTTTTTTCATCATTTCTTGTTTCAGCGCAATTATATATTATTTGTATTACTGTTAATAATATTCTAAATATATTTCTTAGTACAGAATTGTAAGTTTATAACTTTATTTGCATTAAACATTTCAGGGTCTTACAATACGCATATAGTTATATATACAATACATGTTTTGCAAGAATACTTTGCATGTAAACCAATGTTCTAAGTCCGAAACCATTGATAATGTTTATATCGAATTATTTTATATTTAAATGTTGTCCATAAATTCTTTTATATGATAAAAAAATCAGTTATTTATTTAGTTTAATCTTAAATAAGCCAGAGTTTAAAGTCTTTAAATTACTTGGTGCTTTATTGTATATCCTAATACATGCAATAATTAAATTGTTAATATGTTTGTGTATACCTTGAAGAACTTTCCGAGCGCTTTGTAGTCCAGGCCGTCCGAGCAATTGAAGACGACACACTTCTTGGCGACGGCCTTCGCCAGGTCCTTTGTGGTCTCCGTCTTCCCAGTCCCGGCCGGGCCTTCGGGAGCACCACCCAAGTTCAACTTCAGAGCACTCATGAGGGTTCTGTAATATTTTATAAATAATTAACGATAAAAATTCGTTTGGAAGTAAATAAAAAAAAAACTTGTACCAATTATTTAAGAAATCCATTAATTTTATGACAGTTTTGGTAATAGATGGCAGAAAGCCAGAGATCGGTTACAAGAATCTGCAATTTGTTTGAAGGTCACTGTATTCGCTGCTGTAATAATAAGGTCTCCTTGAAATACAAAACCTTTAAATTAAAAAAATAAAGAATTGATAAAACTGAAATTGAAAGGCTAAATTCTGATTTGAAAATTCACAAAATTATTTTTTTATGCTTAACAGACAAAACACATGGAACTAATAGCGAGTGAATTTTTAGAAAAAAATCAAATAAATCTTATAGCAACAATATACTGGTATGTACAATAAAAATAAATATCAATGTTCTGATATTTGAGTATATTGGGCTGCCCCTTCGTTCTTTTTTTTATATTAACGGTGGCAAACGAGCAGGAAGCTCACCCAGGGCCAGCGGTCCTCCGCCCATGGACACTCCTAGATTTTGCAGAGCCGCGGGTGCGTTGCCGGCCTTTAAGCAATATGTACGCTCTTTTCTTGAAAGTCCCCGCATTGTATTGGTGTGTATTTACCCCGGCTAGCAGCCGATTCCACAGAGGTAGCGCGCGGAACAAAATTGAACGCTCAGTTGAGGAACGTCAAACATCGAGGTGAAAGCGATGAAACTTTGTATTCTGCTCAATGTTCGATGGTAATGGTCATTAAATTGTATAATATATATTTTAAATAATTGATTAAAAAAAATATAATTTGAGAGCCTCATAGCTAAGTGGTCTTAAAGCTACTAAAATTTTAAAGTTATTGGGTCATTGAAATGGTTCTACAGTGGCTAGGCGAGTCTCTTAACACTGTTTAACCGGTGGTATAGGCATACTGAAGCATATGCGAACGCTTAAATTTAGCCGGCTCATCCAAAATAATACCAAAATTTACAGAATAACAGCGAGAAAAAATACGTGTAGTGTTTCGCTTGAAGTTTCGAGTGACGATACTGGTAGCCCGATGAAGCATAACGCTTAAGCGGCGGTAAAGACTGGCAACACATCCAAATCGTGGATTGTGGCGCGGTTGTCAGTGGGCGACGGTGATCTTTTACCTTTTAAAAGTCCTTAAATAAAATACTGTTCATATTAATAAAAATTAACGGTTCATTTTAATAATATATAATATTATGAAATATACTAAATAGTATAATTGTAATGAATTTCCGTCACCTGTAGCACCTGTCCGTGAGCGGTGTGGCGACGAGCCGTCCGATGTTCCCCAGGTACTCGAACCCGTAGTCCACGTCGGTGGTGATCATGGAGCAGACCATGCGGTCGCCTCGGAAGTAGTAGCGCAGCTGCGAGATCCAATTGAAGTCGGTCACCTCTTTCACGCCGTGCTGCTCCATCTCTTCTAGTATAGAACGACCTGCAATTGTCATTTTAAAATTTAATCCTACAAATAATGAACTTTTTGCTTTTTTACTTTGGGTCTCCTATATGGTAAGAGAACACCACCGCCCACAGACAACCGCGGCATTAGTTGTGTTGCCGGCTTTTTACGCCCCTTAAGCGGCATTTTTAAGGGCCTCAGATATGCTCATTCACTAAGCGAAACACAGTAGAAGCATCGTTTCAAGTACATCTACCATTTCACATTGAGTATACTGTAAGGCCGTGGCATCACTTCGGACGAGCTGACCCAATTAGTGTGTCCGCATATGCTTCAGCATGGCTTTGCCAAGGGTGTGACAGTATTAAGACACGCACTCGGTCACTGTCAAGCCCTTCCAGAGACCGAATAAATTTTAAATTAAATTATAATTTATAATAGTCCAGAACGGCATTCGACCTCTCGCTTCATGATAGATCTATTAAATCACGTAGCTAGGAGGCTCTCTAAACCTCATAGTGAGATTATTCATACATTTGAATACAACGTACGTGCAACGTATACGTTACCATGCACGTCCAGCACGATGAGCGCCTCGACGGTGATCCGATTGCCTGGCTCCAGCTCTCCCTGCACCAGATATACCAGCCCCGTGATCTGCTCGGTGCTGTGCGCTATTAGCTCCGGGAGGCTGTTGCTTTTTATCGCCTCGATGGCCTGTAATCATTATAATGCCTCAGTTACAAATACTAGACTTGATTTAAAAAATAGAAGCAAATTAAGTTATTTGGTGCCGAAAAACAATATTCTGTGATTTAGGCCTCTGGAGAGATATTTCCAGACCATTGCGACTCGGGGAGTTTTAAAAAAGTGCGTACCGAAGATGCATGGTAACTTCTGCACCAACTGGTACTTTTTAAACTAGCAAACATTAATGAACCAACCATTGTAAATTGGTCGATAAAAGAAAATGAAACTATATGAGTTTCTTGTTCGTTCTTCTCGTCGAAGTGTCTTCTGAACCAATGGTAGCTTTACTATTGTAAATTGTCTTGCAAAAGTACTCCTTATGGGGTCAATTTTGAATAAATGCTTTTTGAGGTGAGTAGAATTGAGAGGGGAAAAGGATTGGCCGTAAGTTTGACACATTTAGTATTGATCTTTGTGTCTTCTCTAGTGGTAGCATAAATGATTTACACATTCCTCCCCGTTAAGTAATATACTTCCACTACTATACCTCGAAAGTATACTGGACACATGACCCCGCCTGAACGATCTGCCCCGGCCAGCAAAGAACCCACTCGGTCCTTTCCGATGTCGCGTAAGCAGTAATCGCCTCAGCGGATACGTCCCGAAGACTTATTATCATCTGCTCCTCCAACTGTTGCAGCCAGCGTTCAACCATACCCTGCAATAGACAGCATATTTTCAAGACAACCGTTAACTAAGACAAAATACCATCCGTGGGAGAGCCAGGCCGAAGTATATGCGTACGCAGTAATTGAGCCGGCAATATATAATACTCAGCGTGAAACGGTACTTGTACTGTGGTTGTGGTGTATTGTTCGAAGAGTTAGTGAGGACATCGGAGGTTCTTAAAAATGACGCTCAAATGGCGTAAAAAGAAGGCAAAACAACCAATGCGCGGTCTGTGGCGCGGTTTTTCATCGGCGGCGCTGTTCACTTACCATATACATGCCAACGTGCTCTTTTGTTCTCGTTCATAAAAAATGTCAAATGAAAATACAAATCGAAAAATCGATAAATTGTGTTCGAAAAACTATAGGCACCATGGTGGAGCTGCTGACGCACTAATTAGGCCGTCTCGTCCGTTGTGATACCACAGGCTCACATAATACCAGCGTGAAACAGTACTTGTTTTCGTTTTCGCTCAGTTTCGCTGAGTGAGTGGAGATATTGAACCTTAAAATTACACCGTTAAATCAGCGTCATAAGCCGGTAACCCAAGCAAAGCGGACCTTGGCATCAGCCGGTTGGATGCTCGTGGACAGGCCCACGACCTCCCCTTCTGCGGAGGTCATCCCAGTGATCTCTCCAGCTGCGTTGAACTCCAACGTGTAGATGCCTTCGAAGCACTTCTTGAGGTGGGGCTGCACCCGCATCGGGTCCTTCGTCTCCGACAGGATCTCCAGCAGCTCATCGTTAGACAGGAAGAAGAATCTAGAGTTTTATACAATTTAATAACTTGCTATGAGAAAATTAGCCAAAAAAGGAGCCAAAATAAGCTCTAAGAATACCTGGCATGAACGCCTTATTTCCAAGGCGTGACTTTATTTGCAGAATAATTCACACTGAGTCGGCTCCTTGCCTAATGGCAAGGAGGAAGGAAGGAAGGGCTAATCCCTCGCTCTTCAGGGTTTATTTTACGAGTAAATTAAATATCTTCCCTGACGACGTAACAAACTTACATTTGTTACACTTCTAATATTTGGTGAATAAGTGCGCCGAAACAGAACGTGAATACCAATAGGAGAAACATTAAGAAATGGCAGGGACCTCGGGAAGAAGAGCCTCTTCTTTTCCAGGTAATCATTGAGTCCCCGCTGGATGTCGTCGAGCAGGGCGTTGCTGTAGCGCAGCTTCTTGAGCAAGCCCGGGTAATCCGTGGCGCTGAGCACCATCGAGTTCTTCTGCGTCGCGGCCATGATGGTGCGCCACTCTTTGTCTACGTCGCGGAAGTTACGCGCCTCGGTGGGCATCTGCCGCATTATGTCTTCCGACGAGAAAATCGGCTCCAGGTACATCCATGTCGCTTGACACTGCAATACATTATGAACTATTTAGTCTGCTTTACAAATTAATTGTAGATAGATTGTAGAGACTTTATTGTACAACAAAAGAAACATATACAGATAATGGACAATTACATAAAAAATAAAATATAATTCCGGGTCACCTTTTCATGGACTTAAAAATATTTTAATTACAAAAATATACATAGTGGCGCACAAAAGAACAATAATATTTACATCTTACATAGCAAAATCAATAATCACACCACAATCTCAAACATAGCACGCCTGATAGACATCGGAAACGCTATATATTAAAATAAATGTGCTGTTCCTTTTTAATTTTAATTTTTGTAATGTTTTAGTAAATAAATAAATTGTTTTGAGTTCATGGAAGGGCTCAACACAATTTCAGTGATCAGTGTTTCTCTAGGTGAGTTACTGGAAGCTTAACCTTGAAATAGTAATTGGTTCTAAGGAAATAGACAAAAATTGGCTTTATCAGACACCTGCAGCCACTGATCGAGTATGTCCTGCATACTGATGAGCTTCTCCTCCCAGGAGACCATGTCCGCCTCGAACGCCTTCACGTAGGGAGAGCCGCGCATCGTCTGCGACTTGAGGATGTGGTCATCCAGCAATTGTTGGATGTCGTCCAGGCCTGTGAGGATGAAGGTGCCGGTATCCCTGCAATGGTCCGAGCCACATTCAATGTGAAGTCAGTCACACATACATACAACCGGAGTTTGGTACAATCATATGTTATGAAACTTTTATTCAACTTTAATAATGTACAAAGGGAGCTAAGGCAAAAGATACGAAGCGTGGATAATGTGGAGGCACACCTGTATGGCACCACCTCGAACTTGACCCCCACCCACTCCTCCTTCATCTTGAGCAGGTTCTTTTCCAGCGCGTACTCCTTGGCTGCGTACTGCTCGATCTCTTCCAGCTGCGGCCCGAACACGTGCACGCCCTGCTCGACCATGTCAGCGAGAGTCGCCTCCGGGCCGTGTACCACCTCGACGCCCACCAAGTCGCTAATCTTGGCCCAGTGACGGTCGCGCATGCCCTGTAATAAGTTCACTGCTATGTCCTGTGATAATCCTTTTTACATGTTGCTGACACGACTCAAGTGTTTGAGCATTTTTTTTAGCATTTTGTGCCGCGCACCAACACTTTATGGAATCAAATGCCAGCAGGGGAATTTCCAAATAAATACGATGCGGGGATCTTCAAGAAAATGGCGTACATATTCCTCAAAGACCGACAACGCACCCGCGACTCTGCAAATGCTAAGAGTATCCATGGGCGGAGAACCGCTTGCACTAGGTGAGCTTCCTGCTCCTTTGCCATCGCTTCTATAAAAAAGATCTCTTAATAAATATATGTAGCTCTATTTTCTGTTGATAGAAATGAAATAGAGAACGAACCTTGTTGCAAATGGCGCACAGCACGGGCAGAAGCACCTTGAACTTCTCGACTTTGTTGCGCACCATATCGGCGATCCGCTTGGCCCCCGGATATTCGAACATTTGCTTGCCCAGCTTGTACAGCAGCTTCCACCACGCTTCCACGTCCTCCGATATCTGCTCGGCGTCCAGGCCCAGGAACGGGCCGTGATACCTGCGCGAGTAGTGCGCGTTGCAACAGGCGTTCGTAGTAACATTTTCTATTACTTTTTCTTCTTTATTTTGATTGTGTTGCCGGTTTTATAAGAGGGTATAACATAAGCAGTCTATATTCTCACATACATACACAGTACACTGTACCAGTGGTTTCTCATTTCGAATGAGCTATTTTAACAGAGTATTTTTAGAGTTACAAAATACTTTTTATGAAATGGGGAGGAAAAACGAGCAAGAGATTAACATAGAACAAGCGGTCTTCCGTCCATGGACCCCTACCAACCCGGATGCGTATGGTATGCGGATCGTAATAGTAATAGGTATACCCACCACTTCTCATAGCCGTCGTAGAAGTCGAAGGCGGTGTGCCACAGCTTGTGGAAGGGGTCGACACTGTTCAGCATCACCTGCAGGCTGAAGTACACTGACACATCCTGGTCCAGCAGAGTCTCCTCGTTTATTATATCCTCCGCCTCGTACTTGTCACTCTGACAACATCAAAGCATTATAATTTTCCACGACTGAGCTTTTTTTAAAGGCATTAAGTGCCGCGCCCATCCGTTCTGTGGAATCAGCTACTGCTTGAAGGTATCTCCAAACGAATACCACTTGCGAGCCTTAAGTCCTATAAGCTATAAGGCTATCTCTTAAGGCTAGCCGCAGGTGGGTAGTCCGCAGGCGGTGTAAATGAGTAAAATGAGCCTTCGGTTCATGTTCCTCCCGTGTTTTATTTTAAATTAATCAAAAATCTTCATTCACAAGACCAGCTATGACCGTCAATTAGTTTTTATATTTTCCTTGAATGCGCTCAAATCTCAAACAGCCAACAAACGCACTCAAATAAGCAATTGCACGATTAAAATAGTACAAAATGTCACATTCAAAAAATAATTTCTTGAAAAATAAACAATTTATTGCCACTTGATTAATTTAAGATAAATTTATAAACCTTATCATTTTGTAAATTTTGAAATATAAAGATTTCATAATAAAGATAAAATTTTATTTAAAGTAATCTTTATAATTTATGTATCAATAAAAAGTTCGCTCATCATGCTCAGCTATTTCATTTGATACCATTTTTTCACCATGACTAACATCGGCCCATTAGCTCAGTTGGTTAGAGCGTCGTGCTAATAACGCGAAGGTCGCGGGTTCGATCCCCTCATGGGCCATTCTTAATTTTGTATTACTTATTTATTTTTATTGCAGATTTCATACGATACATTCATTTCCAATATATATGTAACATGACCAATTATTTACACTTAAAGATAAGCTTTCATTCACTACAATTTAGGCAGACTTTCTTTATAATATGTTTTTTTATGGTATAGCGGGCAACTTTGGTTGGATCGATAATTTTTTTACGCCGCTTAAACGGTATAATTCCAAGGGCCTTTGATAATCTACTAATCACTCATCAAGCGAAACAGTACAAACACAGTTTCACACTGGTATACTGTGGGCCCGTGGTGTCACTTCGGACGAACTGGCCCAACTATCGCGTCACATAGCTCTCCCGTATCAAAATAATCATTCGTAATATTCAGTCATCATCTTATGTATCACTAGAATTAATAATATAAGTATAATCTAATAATACAATAACTTTTTATTACGCCAGTTATAAGTGGTGTGAGATACTTTACCTGTGGAAACATTGAACGAACGAATAAAAATTAGTAAATTCAATGTCAATCCCGTCAGTTCAAGGCCAGCAAAGCACCCTCCGCCCAACTGAGGCTTTTCCTGGACGAGCCTGGCTACGTGGCTATATTTTTTTGGAAATAAGCGCTCACTCTTTGATTTGCGGAGAATGGACTTTTCCTATTGTTTTACCAATACAGTGGCTGTATTTTCGTTAAGTTCTTATACCAAAAACTCAGACCAACCATTAAATTATTGAAGATTTCGTCCACCTTCCCGACGACCTCCTTCAGCAGGTCCAAGTTGAGCAGGGGCGGGTCATATCGACGGAACAGCTCCAGGTCCTTCTCGTGCTTCTTGAGTTTGTCCTCGAAGATCGCCTTGCGACTGCGCAGCTTGTCTTCCGCCATCTGCTTCTTAGTGTTCAGTGTCTTCAGCGTTAGGTCGATGGAGTCCTCCATATCGAGGGGCCACAGAAAGACTCGCGTATTCAGATTTATGTCCTCAACTGTTAAGATGAATGTCTAAATAGATAATCTGAATTACTGTTTTTTATGAATACGGTGGAAAACGAACAGTACGCTTACCTAGGATAGGCGGTACTCCACCCATGGACAAGTCTATAATGCTATTTCAATTTAATGTTAATGATATTCAATGCTACTAATATTATAGACGCGAAGGTTTGTAAATGTGGTTGGATGGATGTTTGTTACTCTTTCACGCAAAAACTACTAAATGGATTTTAATGAAACTTTACAATAGTTATATATATAGATCATACAGCAATACATTTGTTATGATTTATAATAATATTGTGTATTGGCCAAAATACAATACAAAATGTCACGTAAATCGGACGACGTTTGCCGAATCCATATAGTATAAAATAGTTTCTGATATTATGATCATATATTTATGACAGCCGTGCTATTGGGAAACACCAGGCGAGGTATAAAATAATGATAACCTCTCTCTCTATCTATGCTTGGACTTGTTATTTCCAGTCACACCTTGCTGTCGCTCATAAGTCACTATATATCTGAGTCAACATGTAAAAAAGATCTCCGTCTATACTGACAGTTCAAGTGCGCATGCTCCATAAGAAAGAGGACGTGCTCGGCCGTGGTGCGAGACTTCTCTCTCAACTCGAAGAGAGAACAGTCCCTGCATTCCAGTATGTAAGCCAAGAGTTCCACCAGCTGTGCGGTTGTGTCGGGACTCTCAGACGCGCGAGCCGCCATCTCTTCGTACACGTTGCAAATGCTGAAATTAGTTGAGATTCAAAGTAAGAAAGCTCAGCAGGCGCATATGACGCAATACGACGTAAATAAAGTGTACTTCGCTGAAAACGGAATCACTGCCCCCGTGGGAGAGCCATGCTGAAGCATAGGCGGACGTCCGATCTGATACAACGGGCTCACAGAATTATCAGCATGAAATGGTAGTTGTACTTTAAACGGTGCTTCTGCCGAGTTCCTAAATGAGTGAGGATATCGAAGGCCCTTAAGAATGGCGCTTAATAGGCGTAAAAAGCCGGCGAAACACAACCTGTTGTGTTTTCTTACCATATAGAAGGCCAACTGCTCCGTTGTCCGCTATACCATAAAAAATAAAATGATAGAAGACCGAAAATTTCGTAGCTTAGTGTCGTAAACCCGGCAACACAACCAAAGCGTGGATTGCTGAGTATGTCGCTTAGAGTACGCCTGCAATTTTAACTAATAAAAAAATTATTCTTGTGTTAGAATAATGAATATGCCAATTATTTTTTATATGGGTGTAATGTTGCGGTGCGAAAAAGTTAGCGTGGGATATGTAAAGTCCTTAGAAACGTAATTCCATATCTTCATATAAAGTTTCAGTTTTGAGTTGCATCTCGATGAAAGCTAAAAAAATGTATAAATCTATAATTTATATTCTTACTAGCCTTTCTCGGCAAACAGTGGTTTGCCAAGTAAATGATAGTAGTGTAGTCTCTCTCTGAAGTAGGTCCCTCGTGTCTGAGGATCGTGGTCAGTACCAGGGTGCTGACTCTCTTGCGAAATAATAGAAGCATAAGAATACATAAGAATATAAGAACTACTCTTATTGCCTTCTGCCCCATACATTTTAGGAGTTATTTAGGCCCACGGAGCCGATATTGCCTCTTTGGTCGTTTGCCCTACCGGTAGTGTGGTTGTACCGCCACTACTCGGTCACTACAGATACAGCTGAGCTCTTTCTAAACTTACCCTTATAATGTTATAATGTACCCTAATTTTTATTGTTTTTTGTTTATGCTGTTAAGTTTTAAATAAAGTGTCGGCCATACCTCCTGTTCCACTTCCGGTTGACGGCGATGAAGTGATCGACGATGTATTGCCTCAGGCCATTGACGATGCCCCATATCACGTCGTTGATGGGTCCACAGTCCAGCATCACCATGTTCAGTGGAATATCTCTTCGGAGGAAGAGGATCTCATCGCGGAGCTCCTCGTACATACGGATTCGCGCTGAGAAGTCCTGGAGTCGATTAGTCGATTTATTCAGTCATTGTATAATTAAAACCGTCTTAATTTTGTCGCACTGTGTTAAAGACTGAGACTGGATTCAGTGTGTGTTTAAGCTCAACTAGGTCACCTGTGGAAGAGCCATGCTGAAGTATATGCGGACGCACTAATTGGGCAATCTCGTCCGAAGTGATATCACGTGTTAACAAAATACTCTGCGTGAAATGGTAGTTGTACTTAAAAAGGTACTTCAACTGTGTTTTACTGAGTGAGTGGGAATATCAGAGAGCCTTAAAAATGCCGCTTAGGTGTCGTTAAAAGTCTGTAACGTAACCGTAATGCCGGTTTGTGGCGGCGGTGTTTTCTTACCATATAGGAGAGCCATCTGTTCTGTCGTCCGCTATAGCATAAAAAAGTTGAAGCGGCGAAAGAAGCCGGCAACACAAGCAAAGAAGACCCGCCGGTTCCGCTGCCCGCTATACCTTAAAAAGCTCACCTTGAGATAGGGCGGCGGTTCCAGAGCGAAGAACTTGAGCAGCTCCTCGTGCGCCGAACCGTCCAGCAGGTAGTTGTACTCGGCGTAGCGGTCGAGGAAGGCCACGGGCCCCGGCTTGTTGTACGAGAAGTGGCGAGTGCACTTGTTTATTATCTCCGTCATGTACAGCTCGTCGGGATACACCGCCATCAAGTACGGCTGCGGACGGCGAGAGCCTGTGTAGACATGTAGACATTTTTTATATAAAAATGGTGGCAAACGAGCAGAAGGCTTACCTGGGGGAAGCGGTTTTCCGCCCATGGACACCTCTAGCCCTTGCAAAGCCGCGGGTTCGTTGCCCAGCCTTAAAAGAATGTGCAAGACTTGGGGATCTTCAAGAAAAAAGCGCACAAACTCCTTAACGGCCGGCAATGCACCCGCGGCTCTGCAAGGGCTAGGGGTGTCTATGGGTAGAGGACCGCTGGCCCTCGGTGAGCCTCCTGCTCGTTTGCCACCGTTTCTATAAAAAAAATCCACTTTTAATTTAACTGCAATCACTATTAAAGCTGGATACCATTAAAGAATACCTGGATACATGATGCTGTCGACGGCGGGCAGCTGCAGGTTGACGTTGATGATGGAGTGGATCCACTTGACGATGAGCACGCGCATCTGCTCCAGTGTGGGCTCGAAGCCGAGCCGAGTGGAGCCCGGCTGCCCCACCGCCTTTATGCGCAGCAGAGGGCTCTTGATGAACCGGTAGTCCTTGTATTCTTTGCCGAAGTCGTTGCCTTCCTGCGACATTCTTACACCAGTGAATCAAACTGTTAGAAAATAGAAAATCTTTCTGAGATTTCAGGAAGAATCGATGACAAAAAAGCGTAAAGCAAATTTACTGGATGTATTACCTAGTATATATATTAAAACAAAATCGGCTTAGTTACACCGTTTAAAATTCAAGAATTGGACAGACTTTTATGAAAGTTCGTATGGGGATAGCTAACATTCTGAATTGACATACAGGCTAAATTTCATTCGACTACAAAAATGTAGTTTAGTTAGTCCAACGAGGGCTGAGGGTTAGGCTGTTAGCTGCCTCCCTGTTTCCCCGACGTCGGCCCAGTCCACTAGTGTAAAATATTACTAAGTAAAAACTATACGAAAGTAACATTTCTTTTATACGGTTTCAGAAACTCATTTTATTAACACTTGATGAAAAACATATTGAAGCTATAAGTTTTTGTAAAGTATTGAGTGTCTACTATTTTTTTATTGTTGTATAACGGAGAAAGGAGCAGGCGGATCTTCTTTATGGTAAGAGAACACCGCCGCCTATACACAACTTCGCCATAATCCGAGCAAAGGTTGTGGTACCGGCTTTATACGCCACTTAAGCGGCATTTTTAAGGTCCTCAATATATTCACTCATTCAGCGGATCACAGTACAAGTACCGTTTCACGTTGAGCATCCAAAGTCTCACTTCAGACGAGCCGGCCCTATTAGAGCGTCAGCATATGTTTCAACATGTTTCTCCCGCTGAAGAATACTTAATAAATATTATAAACTGAAATGATAAGAGGCTTCTACACACCCAATAGTATAAAAAGTACTCGGCGAAGTGGACGACACTGCGTTCAACCAGATCGCGGATCTGTTTCGACATAAGCCCATGAATGCATCTGAAAATAATGCAGACTTCATAATAAAATACTTTTGTTCGATTCATTTATAGTAGTGGACAAATTTTTAAACTAAATAAATCAGCTGTAGAAGATAAATACAAGACTTGAGAAACTGAACACGTAGAGAAAATGTTCGCACTTCCACAATTTTTTTTTAACAATAATTCGTAATAGGTAAGGTACATAGACGTCGTGGAAATTGTGCGTCTGTCAGTAAACTGCCTATAACGTCCAAAGTTTAGCTTCTAATTACAATATAATAGGTTTTTAGAAGTGATATAACTTTTAAGACAAAAATTCTTAGCCATGTTTAATATAAAAGTACTTTTATGCAAGTAATATTAAGAACTGCTCCTTCCCTCCTCTCTCGAATGTTTCAAGTATGTGTCTCTTTAGATACGAGAAATTCGCAAGATCTATCGTTAAATTAAACCTTATATAAAGAATATATACTAGACAGATTTTACTAAGTACAAAGTAGAAGAACTCTTTAGCAATATTCTCGCTTATTATTTGAAAATTGATAAAGTTTCTAATATAATAAGATCGTACATATATAGTATAAAATATTTCTTTTCTCAAATCTGTCTGAAAATCGCAAATGGGTCTGTTTACTAATAATAATAAATGTATCTTTATATTTCGTTTTAAGATTTTGTATAAAATAATATTAAACAACAAAAATGTATTGAATCAACACTGTGTGACAGCGTCGCGTGTCTTCTCTTGGGTGGTTTTTTTATATTAAAGTAATTCGGATTTTCATGTAATCTAGTATATATTTTTTATAATAACTTCACAAGACTATTGAAGCTATAAAATAAGCTCACTGTAATATATAACGTGATTTAAAAGATTGACTCTGCTAAAGCTTTATTAGGAGAGGCGTAGGCTTGGAACAGGCGTAGTGTAGATAAAAACTTTGTTGACGATTCAAAGTAACTTTTAAGTTCTACCGTATAAAATTTTTTGACTTTGAATTATAAACGCGAAAGTTAATAAGTATAGACAGTTGGATGGTATTTTACTGTTTCATTAAGTATATCTTATAGAAAATGAAAAATGTTGAGAATCCAATGGACCGCGAAGCGCACCAATGCATCGATCCTGACACAGCTGCAAATAAATACTCGTTTATCACACTATGTTAGAATGTCGCTATGTCATGCTTTGGTCGCTTAGTACGTCGCGGAAACGAGAGCGTAGAAAAACTGATTGTAGTTGGGAACACAGAAGGCGAAAGATCGCGAGAGCTTTCACCAACAAGATGATCAAATTAAAGACTCGTCGACCTCGATATTCTATACGGCCATAAGAGATGCGATGGATAGAAGCAGATGGCGATAGATCATCCGCTCCAAATATATCCCCAGTGCTGACCACGATCCTCAGACACGAGGGACCGACTTCAGACAGTAAATGCACGTATGTACCTGAAAAACTCTTCCACCTCGAATATGGAGGCCTTCTTCTTCTTGGACACGTAGACCGACCAGTGCTTCCTCATCTTGATCATGGTATCGGCGACGTCAATCAGCCAGTCGTCGAGCAACTCAGCGCGCGTCTCCGCGCAAAGTTTGTTCAGGCGGTCGGTGAAATCGGACGGATACTGCGGGAACGGCAGACCGCCCTCCTGCATCTTATTCATGTCGCAGATGTACTTGTGCAGATATCTGGAACAATCGCTTCCTGCAGACGCCGTTCACTTATATCTATATTTGTCGTTCCAAAAATGAGCATTTTTAAGGCATTTTGTGTTCCGATCACAGTGTTCTGTAGAGTTAGCTGCCTGCTGAGTTATTACGTAACCATGTCTCGCCCTTGGGAGCAAACGCTGATGAACTAAATATCCCTTCAGATCAACTCAAGATTAGTTTTCTATTTCATAATTCTTACAAGTAAATGCTTTAAAAAAAAATTGTAAATATTTTAAATTATCATAAAAATAAATAACTTTAGGTCAGTTTTTCGCAAAGTGTTAACCGCGGCATACTGGTGAACCTTTGTCGTTGATAGGAGTGACACGACAAATAAGATTGTCTTCTAAACTTATAATAAGTAAGGTCAAGAAAAATTCTTGGTTGCAGATAATTAATCTTCACGGGATTGCACGAGCGAGAGGTATTTCTTTCATTGTTTTGTTATTTAAACAATAAATGTTTATTAATAATTACATGAGATATTTCTATTTTGTTTGTGGTGTATCTTAAAAACCGTTTCCTGGACGTACCTTGCACACAAAAAGTTTGCGGAACACTGCTTTAGGAATTAACTTATTCCCCTTAATTCACACAATACTCACTTCTCGTCCCATATTCGCTTCAGCTCTATGAGCACGGGGTTGCCTTCGAAGTAGCGATAGCCGAAGGTCTGCCTGGCCCTCACGACGCTCGAGTGCCAGGGCACCGGGGCTCGAATGATCAGCGCCGGCCACAGAGTGGGCAGAAACGCGATGTGGAGGCGTTCGCGTTCAGTCGGGTCTTCGAGGATATAGCTCAGAAGACACCTGGAACAATGTCGGACGGCACTTTCATTATGTTTGAATACTAATTATTTCGTTTTATTTTTAAGTCCCGCTAAACTTTAAGCTAGCATATATTAACAGTATAAAAGTTAATAGAGAAGGCCAATTGAAAGTTTACACAAGTATGCAAGATAATTAAGAGATAATAATAGCAACCTCTTCATGGCCAGCACGAAGAACTCTTTAATGTCGGCCGCACTCTGCCTGACGCACGCCTGGTACGTGAGGATGAGCAGACGCTTCTTGATGTGTGCCGTCTGCTTGTCTACGCGAAGCTTCGCCCTCTTGTACAGGTAGTCGGGATATTCCGGAATGAGATCACCGGTTATTGCCTGAAAATATAAAGGGAATCATAAATCTAGACTTTAGCAGCTATATATTTTATACTATATAGTCGACAGCGGTACTGGTGGGTCCTCTAGTCGGCAGCTTCATACTGGCCATATAGTCGAGGTGGCATTTCCCAGTCGAGACCCAAACCCCACCTGCCGCTTGTCTTGTCGTAAGAACCTTGTGGCAAGCCTCTTGCGACCTGCATGCAAACTAAATCAGATAGTTTTTTCTTAAAATTAAAAAAAGATCCATTATCTTGCATCTGCCATTATCCAGTTAGGGCCCCGTGCTAGGATGCCACGCGGGCCTTTCCAGCTCTGTCCAAACATGCTGATCGTAAGAGGTCATCGCCGCTCATGCTGTACCCCGGTATAGACTGGTGGTTTCTTTACATACTCAACGTAACAAAATACAAGTACTATTTCAGGCTGGTAATTTATCATCGCGTGGTATCACTCCGTACGAGCCGGACCAATTGTTTTATCAGCGAGGCACCCTCCCGATGCCCACGGTAGCTTACGATACCGTTAGATCTTTTGTTAGATATCTTTCCTATGGGTGGTGACATGCCAACTTTCATTGTATATTTCATGTAGATTCCACTTACCGTTGATAAATAATAATTAATTCTCTCGAGATCTTTCGGGTGTATGTAGCGGTAGTGCTCCTCTTCGGTTACCCTTATCAGCTCGAGTTTCTGGTCATCTGGGTCGCGAGGCTCGGCGAAAGACAACTTTGCCAGATATCTGAAAATATATGAGTTCACAAAATATAAACAATAAAAGTTATAGTTTATGTAATGAATGTTATAGATTATATTATATTATAATGGATGTTTAAATAAGTTTAGTTAATATAATAAACATGTTTTTATAAAATCTTTTTCTCAAAGAAAAAAAAATCTTGTTTAAAATATGGTCTACCTGTGATTCTAAATGGGAAATGTCATTTCGCTACCTTTTTAAAGCCTCCTGTGCAGCTACTTCCGCCTCTTCCTTAGCTCTCTTTCTCTTTTCTATTCTTCTCCTTTTTGCCTCCGCCTCAGCAGCTTTACGTCGGTGATATGCGCCGGACACCAAATCTTCTAATAGCACTAAACCTAAACATATTAATTCATATCAAACATTTAATCTCAACGTGAAACCGTACTTTTACTGTGTTTCGTTGAGTGAGTGAGGATATCGGAGGCCCTTAAAAATACCGCTCAAGCGGCGTAAAAAGCCGGCAACACAACCAATGCGCGGATTGTAGCGCGGTTGTCTATGTGCGGCGATCTTTTCTTACTATATAGGAGACCCACCTGCTCCGTTGTCCACTATACTATAAAAAAATATATACAAAATAATTCAGTAGACAGGCAGGATACAATTAGAAGTTTAATTGAAACAAGTGGTAACTAAAAGAAAAACCTTTATCTACTTGCCAACACAAAGAAAAAGGGTAACGCTCAGTGATATGCCCCACTAAAAGGGGAGAGTTGGTCTTCATTACTCTCCCTCCCCCAGGCATAACATTTCAACTCCCAGCAATAGAATAGTAAAATAGTAAAGTAGAGACGAGACTTTTCCAAAATAATGAGGCATATATAAATTCTATGATAGCTGAAGAAACACAAACCCGCAACATAACCCAATATTAAGGATTCATATTAACTGGTTTTTTTAGGCTTCTGAATAAACAGACAATTCACTCTACAAGGTGTACTTATTTTAATTCATATTATTAAAGGATTTTTAAAATGTACCTTTAGGTAGTTTGTTTTTATCCTTTTCTTTTTGAATTGCTTCTAGCTTTTCTCGCTCTCTCTCAGCCCACGATTTCAAAGGGGGAAACTGAAGTTCCCCATTAGGCCCAATGGGGCCATACAATTTTGGAGGCGTTCGACGTTTCGGGGGCATATTGATTGTCCTTATTGTTTTTGAAGCAGGTGTGTAGCAATTGCCTAGACATGAGAATGTTCTTTATAAAAGTTACTCTGAAGAAATTTTATATTGATATTGATTTATACATAATAAATTAAATAGATATACATACATATTTTATACTTTATATAAGTATATAATAATATAATATTATACACTTTTGGCTCGTACACATATAGGAAATACTAATGAATTCAACAAAGGGTACATTTATACATATAAAAAAAATTATTACACTACTTACTGTCCCAAGTTATATTGGTTTAATAATATTATATATATAGTATTTGGGCTATTACCGATGGAATCAGCTGGTTTAGCATGGTCGTACCCATCGCGGTACGGAACTCCTTTCGTCCATGATTTGCGAAGCAGCAGCGGTGGAAACTCGCTACAACCGCCCTGGCTTTCACCTAAGCATAGGAAACCTTTTTAACCGACATCAACCCGAAAGGAAGATATAAATTCGGCTTGTATTTTCTTTTGCTTTTTATATAGGAAAACAAATACATTTATATCTCAAACATATCCCTTTCAACCGTACAGTAAAAACGCTTTGGTTTTCATTAGTTAATTTAACCGATTTCATTTAACATTTTCAATTAAAACTTACAATACAACAACAAAGAAAACAACAATAAAAAAAGGAAATACAAATATTACAAAGATAACTTAAAAATATAAACATTTCCTACATTGCATTTCTTTGCATGCGTTTCCTCAATATAATGCATGTCATTATTACCTTCAGGATAATAATTCTTGGCTGATCTGAGCAGCTCGCTGTCCCTATCCAGCTCGTTGGTGTACCCCGCGCGGGGCATCCAGGGCAGCGCGGGCTGTTTCCGTTGCGGTCCTGGCACGAACCGGGAAGGGCATTTCTTTCCGGTTAGCGAAGGGCGAGAGCGTTTACGATCACCACTTGCCATTGCTTTCTATGTAAATATTGGAATGAGATTATTGTATAAAATCATCTTTGATCAATAGTAAAACTGAAACGACTTTTGTTGAACTTAAAATAGGTTATTTTTTATCCTTTTGCTATGATTTTAGTTCGCAAATTGCAAATGCAACCCGCATGCTGACCATGATCCTCAGACATGAGAAGCTGACCAGATAGAGACTTAGTAATGCAATAGTTATTACAAAATTCCACCTCTTGAAACGGAATATAGTGAGGTACCTACCTAATAGTAAATGTCCACTATATAAGTTCATAAACCAAGATTATATATGGAGAGCCTCGCAGCTAAGTTGTTTAATAAGTGTACCATGAAGAGAAAGATATCGAGTTCGAATCCCGGTCCGAACAATTATAATTTAATTTATGATTTATTCGGTCTCTCGCAGGGCTTGACAGTAGCCGGGCGAGTGTCTCAATATTGTCGCAGCCGTGGGAAAGCCATGATGCCGCACTAATTGAGCCCGCTCGTCCGAAGTGATACCACGGGCTGACAGAATACTCGCGTAAAACGACACTTGTACTTGAAACGATACATCTACGGTGTTTCGCTGAGTGAGTGAGGTTATCGAAGGCCCTTAAAAATTCCGCTTAAGCGGCGGCGGTGTTCTCTTTCCATATATGAGACACACCTGAACCGTTGTCCGCTATACTATAAAAAAAGGTAAATCAATATCTTCATATCTGTATATTAAAAATGAATATATAAGCATCGCTGAAACTCGGGAGTGGCTCACAAATTTTCCTAATTATAATCTTGAAATATTTGCTCAGGAAATGTTAAAACGGTGAACAAAATTAAATGTGATAAAATACGAAAAGGCCACTTTAGATTGTTCTACCAGTGAATTTGATAGTAATTTTATTCTATTTATCATCATAAAGAGATTTATAAATTAAAAATAAACTTTCTATGTAGATCATTTAACGCTGAAAATAATATCTCTTACCTGGTGTTCCTTCCTTATTTATTTAATGATACCAGATTCTGTTTGGAAATATTTTTATTTACACTTAGAATGAAAGGACGCGGCGTCCAAAATATAAGAGGTTGCTATGACAATATGTCAATGACGGTAACTACAAGATATAGGTTTATTATACCAGCCAATATCCTAAAAACAACAGGTATAATTTCCTATATCCTCACTCGTTCCGTAAAAGTTTTAAACCAAATTCTACCCGAATTAAAATACCAGCAGTAATAATTTTTTCAATAAATTATATTATTTTAGTTCACACTACGAAAATGAGGAAAATGTAAAAAGAAACATTTTTGAATATAAAAATTTATATAATATTGTCATGCGCTGAAAAAATAAACATTTTTTAAATGCACTATAACTACTTATGATTAATTGACTTAATGGCGATTATATTTTATCTAGGAGTGTGTTTTGAAGTCGAAATGTTTTCCTCGCCAGGTACCCACTAATTGATGCTAAACACTAGGAATTAGGATATAAATGCGGCGAGGCCGCAAGCTGGAGTACGCCTTTTTATATGGGAACAACTTTGAGTGCATTCCAATAGACCAGAGATTCTCAAACTTATTTTACTACCGCCCCCTTTGAAAATCAATTATTTTTCAGCGACCCCCAATTTTTTATACACTCCTAAAATATAAAAATCACAGTTTCATTACTTTAATTAATTTTGTTATAGTGATTATTAGTAATAGTCGGTTCTGGTGTTTAAACTTACAAAGAGATATAGTACGAATATCGAAGTCCGACATCGTCCTTTTTAGCAGCCCTCAGAAAAAAGTTCTTGCTTCTTTTCCACATTACATGTTTCTCCTTATCTGAATGCGTTTTATTCAAATTATCTTAAAGTCTTGAAAAGTTTGAAAATGTTTCTGAACACAGAAGGCACAAAGGCAAAACTGGATTTGTTGTATTTTCTATGAATCCATATTGAATATATTCTGCACTGTTTTGCCGTCTTTCTTTTTTTGTTTCCGACATGCCTATACTTTACAAATATGTAAATGTTTATTTTGAAAACTGTGTGTGTTTAAAGATTGCGCGCGATTATGGCAGCGTACGGGCTGTCCTGCATTCTTTAGTATTTTAAGTTTTTATTTGCTCAGGGCAGAAATATAAACTAAT
>DWCF01002608.1:0-23146 GCA_018230265.1 Delias oraia | reverse complement strand
AAAGAGCAAAAACGAACCTCTATTATAATACCCGCTATTAAATGCCAATACTTTATTTTTAATTTAATTTTAAAGTTATTTAATAACAAATTCACATGCTTGCTAATCTACCAAAACCAGCACGATCTTGTAAATGAGTAACATGGCGTTGCATGGATCACACTTTAAACAATCTTACAAACGTATGCAATTGTCTTTTAAGCGATTGTGTCTTGAATCTTGTGGAACTTGCCAAACATGTAAAAAAGGAAATGTGTAAGGATTATTAGCAAATTACTTGATTATTACGTTGAGATTAATTATATTTTGTATTTTTATTTTGATAATTTGTCTCAATTTTAATTCGTTTTTGAATGTTTTTAGTTCTTGTTATCTTATAATGTAATTTGTATTACTGATGAATTTATTTAACTTTTTTAAGAAATAGAAGACACATTAAGCCACGACTCATCTAGGCCATATCCACTGTACACTATTGTTTCTGGGTTTTTTCGTAATATTTTTGAACTACATTGAAGTTTTTCTACTAATTTTAAAATAGTGATTAAAATAATAGTTTTGTAATTTTTTTTCTATCTGAGAAAACCTTTTTGTGATATTAAATAAAGACTGATCTTTTTCACCATTTATAACTCAAGAAACTACTAAAGACTTGATTTTCTTGAAAATCTCATAATTATTTTCATCTCAGATTAGCAGGGTTACTTTTTTTCTAACTACAAATATTACCTTCCGTTTCTATAATTCCACTGACAGATTTCTAATTATAATCATTCGGCTTTTAATTAAAAAAATTGTATTTAAAAAACAATATTTTAAATAGTTTGGCTTATATTTTCTTTAGTTTAAGTTTTAGCTTTTCAAAGGAAATCGCATTTTTACAAGTCTATTTTTTATATTATAGCGGACAACGGTGCATGTTGGTATCCTGTATGGTAAGAGAAAACCGCCGCCCATGGACAAACACGCATTTGTTGTGTTGCCGGCTTTTTACGCCACTTAAGCGGTAATATTAATCGCTTCCGATATCCTCACTCTTTCAGCGAAACACATGAGAGGCACCGTTTCAAGTGCACTATTTCACGATGAGTATTTTGTGAGCCGTGGTATCACTGCGCACGAGCCGGACCAATTAGTGCGTCCGCATATGCTTCAGTGTGACTCTCCCACGAGTGTGAAATTAAGGCAATTGCCCGGCCATTGTCAACCCTTCCAGAGACGAAATAAATTATAACTGTCCTAGCCGGGATTCGAATCCGATACCTGTCGCTTCATGGTAGACCTATTAAATCACTAAGCTACGAGGCTCTTATTATAACGACTCTCTATGGACGAACTTTCAAACATAGAGCACCCTTTGTCCAGTTAAAAATAGTCATATCTAATCATGGTGCATTTATACCGGTATGTAACATCGAAGATGACATAAATAATATTGTTTTGGTCGCACTCCTCATTCCGCTACGGATCCTTGACAGGGGCGCACGTCATTTGCGCCAATATATGGACGAAAGCCAGATCTATTTTAAAGTTATAAATACGGAATCGTTGTGAATTATAGTGAAGTGTTATAAGTGTTTACCATATCAAGGCGATAAACTCAGGTTTGTAATTTTATGTTTGTTTTATTGGAATAGCTTATTTTACGATATAGTATTGGGATACCTTATTGTTCCCCAGCTATCTCTCCCAGGCAACCCATTCATGCGTGCATACGTAAGTGTGGTCTAACAAGCATAGAGTTTATTAAATTCATCAAATCTCCAAAGTCTTTAATATAACTAATACTAATAAAAGAATACTCAGCGTAAAACGATATTTGTGTTTGACAGAGTGAGGATATCGAAGATCCTAAAAATGTCGCTTAAGCGGCGTTACAGGCCGGCAACAAAACCAATCCTCAGAGTGTAGCGCGGTTGTTCATGGACGGCGGTGTTCTCTTACCATATAGGAGACCCACCTGCTCCGTTACTCGCTATAGAATAAAAAATATATATACTGTAAAGTATAATGATATTATCGCGCCAAAACCAATGAATCACTATTGATCATAATTACAAAGCTTCGTATTTGATATTTATTTACATACGAAGGATCTGATGACCTTTAAGATGTCTAATTATTTTTATAATAGATTCTTAACACAAAGCCATTTTACTAGAAGCATGACCAGCTTACTTATAAAACGAAAGTTGTTGTCTCAGTGCCTTGTGTTTAAATTTAAATTATAAAAATTAAAAAATAAATATAAGATTAAGAAAAACGCCTATAATTCTTAAGGAGAATTTACTTGCTTGATTTTAATTAAGATTAAAAGGTAGGTAAATTTTATAACTTAACCAATTTTTAATATTAAAAGCGAATAATCCACATACAATCCAACATATTATTATAGTATAAATATATTTTCACAATTACTTAAAATCCACAGATTTTAGTACGTAAATTTGTGCACTAAGCCAAATAGCTATGGCAAATAAAAACAAATAAAAAGTTGTTATTTTTTTATGGTATAATGGGAAATGGAGTAGGAGATTCTCCTCTACGGTAAGAGATCACCGCCGCACATGGACAACCGCGCAATTGATCCACCACTTCCGAAGTGATACCACGAACTCAGAGAATACCAGAGTGAAATAATATTTGTACTGTGTTTTGCTGATGAGTTAGGATATCAGAGACTCGTGAAATTATACCGCTTAAGCGGCAAAAATGCTGGCAACATAACCAAAGCGTGGATTGTGGCGTGATTATCCGTGGCAAGCAGTGTTTGCTATATAGGAGACCTGTTCGGTTGAAAGCTATACCAAAAAAGTATATAAAGAGAAATAAAAAATTGGTTTTATTTAACGCACTTTCTTTGCTTTTACTGACAGTTTACCTAGGGATTAGTCGGAAATACTAGAATAATTTTTAAAATACACACACATATACAAATTAATTAAGAACTGGGATGTGCCAAGGCCGACGATAAATAAGAAAAAGTTTAAATTTATTGTTAGAATACTAGTTTCTAAACCAGTTTATGTGACATTAAAACTTTTTACGCTAGAGGCTGGAGTAATAATGCAATTCCTCTGTGGGACATATTGCAGATTACTCCAATACCCTCACTAACTCGGAGAAAGTACACGTACTCTTTCGCGCTGAGTATTCTGTGACCCCGTATCATTTGCGACGAGCTGGCCCAATTAGTGCATCAGCATGGCTCTTTAGCTACAAGGCTCTCAACAATTCACTTTTAAGTATACTTCAATGATCAGTGTATTTTTTTTCTATTTTCTTAAAATATATTTTATTTTAAAATATATTCTTTAAATGCCGACAACGCACTAGCGGCTCTGCAAGAGCTAGGGGTGTTCATGGGCGGAGCACCGCTCGCCCTAGGTGAGCTTCTTGCTCGTTTGAAACCATTTTTATATAAAAAAGCAATCAAAATATGAATGTTAATAAAATAAAATGTTATATTTTTGTTTACAAGCCAACGTTATCAACAACGGATATTGAAATCTCAATATAATAAGTGTTTGGATTTTTTTTCTCTTTCAACCGATAACAACTGGACATAAAGGAACTATAATAGTAGTCATATTTAAAAAAAGTTAATTTGAATATTACCATAAAACAAAATAAAAAAAATTAGAATATAAAAAACTATAAATATAAATGAAAAAAGTGGTAGCGTTCAGCTGCATAACTCACCACAGTGCCCGCCATTTATAAAAAATAGAAAAAAAATTAAAAATTTTGGACCACCAATAAAATTAAAAATTGATAAAGTTATTTAGGCTCAAAGAATACTCTGCGTGAAATAGTAGTTGTACTTAAAACGGTGCCTCTACTGTATTTCGCTGGTGAGTGAAGATATTGGAGGCCTATAAAAATGCCGCTTAAGCGGCGTTAAAAGCCGGCAGCATAACCAAAGCGCGAGCTGTAGCACAGTTGTCCATGAGCGGCGGTGAACTATTACCATTATCCACCTGCTCCGTTGTCCTAAATTTACCTAGATAGAATTAAATATGTCACGTAATTTTGACTCCTAAGTCGTACCAGACTAGATGACGTCCGCCGGGTCCTAACATTGGAAAATATGGTTATAATATAAGAAATTTAAAACAACTGTTGAATATAAAATACAATTAATAAAATCGTGCTCTGATTCATTAAAAGAAACTCGACAATACGAATTATTTATGAAAACAATTTTCTTTGAATAATATTGATTGAGATGCCGTGAGTATTTCTAGTTCAAATCCATTCAGAAAACCGTACGACCTTGTCCGGATTCGTGGGATGCTGACAGCTTATCAAAAATCTGTATAAAGTTCTTGTGTCATGGTTTTTATTACTTTTACAATACTAGGGCAATGCTAACGCACTAATAAGTAGGCTAGTCCGAAGTGATACCACGGGCTCACAGAATACTCAGCGTGAAATAATATTTATACTTGAAACCTCTACTGTATTGCGCTGAGTGAGTAATATCAGAGGCCCTTAAAAGTGCCGCTTAGGTGGCGTAAAAAGCCGGCCACACAACCAATGCAAGGACTATGGCGCGGTTGTACATGGGCGGTGGTATTCTCTTACTATATAGGAGACCCACCTTTTTTATAGTATAGCGGACAACGTAGCAGCTGGGTCCAATATGGTAAGAGAACAGCACTACCCATGAACAACCGCGCCACAATCTGCTCATTGGTTGTGTTGCGGAATTTTACGCCGCTTAAGCTTAACTCTTAAGGACCTCAGATATCCTCAGTCACTCTTAAACAGTACAAGGTACCGTTACACGCTGAGTACACTGTGAGCCCGTGGTATCACTACGGACGAGCTGGGCTAATTTGTGCGTTAGCATATGTATCAGCATGGCTCTGCCACGGTTCCCTCACCTGTTCCGTTGCTCGCTATAACACAAAAACTGTGTGTGTAAAAGAATCGTCGTGTATTATTTTACAACTGCGACTTAGAAATAAAAAAGTTCAAGTTCAATAAAGGTTATTGTTGGAGCGCTGGTAACTTGTACGTGATTAAAAAGTTAATTTTGGTAAGATTTTTATGACATCATCACTCTGTTTACTATCAGAGTCCAGCCTTAGGTCTGCTGAGGTTGTTACAACTGTAGTAGACAGTATATTTAGGCAAACTTTATGAAAACTAATTGATCTTGTTAGTTGTTTTATGATACTAAAGTAGCTAAGTGGTTTAAAAATTCTACAATGTATCGAGAGGTATCGGGTTCAAATCCCGGCCCCAATAATTGTAAATGATAATTTATTTTTTTAATTTATTTAGTCTAAGGAAGGGCTTGTCAGTGGCCGGGCGATTGTCTTAATACTGTTGCATCAGTGGGAGAGTCAGCCAGAAACATATGCTGACGCGCACAAATTGGGGCGGATCGTTCGAAGTGAAACTACGGGCTCACAGTATACGCAACTTGAAATAGTAGTTGTATTTAAAACAGTGCTTCTACTGTGTTTCACTGAGTGAGGATATCGGAGTCCTTTAAAAAGTGCTGCTGAAGTGGATTAAAAGGCCACACAACTAATGCGTGGACTGTGACGCGGTTGTCCATGGGCGGCGGTGTTCTTTTATACATTAATAAACATATTAATACTAACGAAAAGTTGCGTCTTGCACTAGCACGTGGAAACGGCGTAAATATAGTTATAAGTAAAAGTTGTTTTGAGCTCAACAACCGTTATAAATAAATAAAAAAATATAAAAGACTGGATCCTCTGAAGTGATACCACGGGCTCACAGAATACCAATAATATATACCACTCAAGTGACGTAAACGTAAAAGCCGGAAACTTAACCAAAGAACGGCTTATCGCACAGCTGTCCATGGGCAGCATGATTTCATACCATATAGAAGACCAGCTTACTTCATTGCCCGCTATACAATAAAAAATAATTATAATCTTTTCAAATGACGTAGCCTTATGTTATATAACATGCTGAGAAAGTAAATATAGGTTATGACAAATATACTTTATTCTGTATCAAATTAAGAAAAAGTCACATAACTTGCTTAATCAATTATTTTCATTTGTATTTTATTTAGGATACTTTCTCATCTTAGCCCAAAAGGCCAAGAAGCGATCCGTGAAGAATCTGTGGTTCCAAGTTCAGTGTTATTTGATTTAAAATAAAGTACATATTCATTTAATATTATGCAATCTTGGCGCCATTGCATTGTGTCATGTTTTTTATTATCGTCTAAAAATTGTATACATTGTTTCGTGATTTTAATTGTACAATTATTTTAAAACTGTTTGAATATTTAAATAATTAATGGCAATAAAGAAAAATGAAAATTATATATAAAACACAAGTAATTTTCCATTAATTGGGGAAAATGTAAACGCTCTAAAAACTTGTAATTCAGAGTCTAAAAATTAAAAACTCATTTGTAAAATGTCAAATGTCAGTAGAATTTCGTCATTGAAATTGGGTTTGTTGACGGTTTACTTTGAAGACTTATATTCTCTATAAATTTGTTTTTGTTAAAATGTATTCTTGTGGTTATTAATTGTGTATATCTTCCTTTAAACTCTGTAACGGGTATTTCTGTGATCTCGACAGAAATCGTTATTTGTGCAAATATTTGACACTGTAAATTGTAATCATAAGTCAAAGAAAGCTTTGAAGTAACAAGAAGAAACAAACTTACTTTTCATTGTTGAAAATGAATTATAATCAATGAGTTAATTATTGAGAAAAGCTGTAAATACAGGAATAAAGGGTACGTTGTTTGCTTACTATATGTGTTAAGAAATATATCTGTATAAAATCCCATTAAAGGTATACCCCTCATTTATATAGTAATAAAAATAGATAATTTGTATTGAAAAACGCTATTTAACACTCGTTGCTTCAAGAAGTGCATTCAACACGAGATTGGAATAATATTTAAGATATATAAGATCAAAATTTAAGTATAAATCCTTTTTTTGATTCTTTTTATAGTTTTTGAATTCTTTGCATATTTTTTTTATAAGAAAATTAATTGAAAAAGAAAGGAAAAAGTGCCGCTTAAGCGGCGTAAAAAGACTGCAACACAACCAATGCGCGGACTGTGGCGCGGTTGTTCTTGGGCGGCGGTGTTCTTTTACCATATCGGAGACCCACTCGCTCCGTTGTCCACTATTGAATAAAAAAATGATGAATGAGTTAATAGTAAACGAGTTAAAGTAGTCCACCGACCATGGATAACCTCAGTTAAGCCGCGGAAGCGTTGCCGTTTCATCTTATTATCGAATGAACGATACCTTATTTTTTATATAATATAGCAGACAACGGAGCAGGTGGTTCTCCTATATGGTAATACCGCCGCCCATGGACAGCCATACCTACTCCACGCATTGGTTGTGTTGCCGGATTTTTACGCCTCCTAAACGGCATTTTTAAAGACCTCCGAAATCCTGACACACTCAGCGAAACACAGTACAAGTACCGTTTCAAGTTGAGCAGTCTGTGAGCCCATGGTATCACTTCGGACGAGCTGTCCCATTTAGTGCGTCCGCATATGCTTCAGCGTGGCTCTCCCACGGCATAAAACGTCATTATTAGTTTCGCATCTATATGTGAAACAAAGTTGGAATAGTTACATCATTCATAACTGAAGAAGGGATGGACAGATTTTTATGATATTTCATATACAGGTAGCTGAAATCCTGGAGAAGCATTCTGGTTTTATTTGACTATAATAATGGATGGTTTTAGTGCATTGGTTTTTCGGGATTGGTGCGTATAAGAATTGCTGGAGGCTCATAATAAGCCTCATAGATGGCATACCGGGCGGGTGTTTTTTTTTTTAATTCAGCTTCTCTCTGTTAGCCAGAGTAGCCTTTACAGCTTAACGCGTGCAGATGCTATCTCGCGAGCTCCCCGTATATTTAATGGTTAGCGCGACTAGAGTAAGGGCGGCTCCTGTGGGCTTCGAAACTCAGCATGGGTCGTAGCCGGGCAGAAATCAGTCTGAGGGACGAGGCGGTATCTCACCGAAGTTAAGACTGAGTATGTAAGCCTAGCTTCGTCTTCGCTACTTTTACGTTTTTAGAGCGAATCTTGTACAGAATTCTACGGTTTTATTTGTTTTTCTTCTGACGGAAATTTATAGATTTGTATCGGGTATTGGTTCATCTGGTTTCCTAAGTATGTGTTGGGGCTTTCGCATCTTTCGTGTGCGCGATAATAGATAATAATTAAAAATATATGTCTTCCGAGTCCACTGGTACTAAATTATTTGATAGTTTGTGCTAAAATGGCATGCTTCGGTTGTTTAATAGTTTAGTTGACATCACAATTGTCAGGGAAATTAAAATAAACGCTACAGTAGTTTGTGTAATTTATTTATGTTATTGTTGCAACGCCATTAGTCACCGGATAACGACTGAATAACTTTAATAATTTCCTATAGACGTTCAGTCGTCGTATGAAATATATTTGAATGTTAATTTATTTACCAATACACAATAATAATGCTCATATAAATAAAAAAAAACATGAAGAAATAGAAAAAAGGGCACAGAAAAATTATTAGGGAAAGTTTAAAAAGTGGTGGCGCTCGGCTACATGCCACATCACAACCACAAATATAATAAAATAATAAGTTTTGAAAGTGTGTGATATATGAATATTATCCTCCTTTAGGCGTTAATCCCTTGAAATTATATTTTAAATACTGTCACTGTCTCGCTTACTTGATTTTGCTGTTGTGAAAACGAGAGGGAACACTTAAATACCTTATTCCAGCGTCTTTTAAAAGGAATATAATAACTGTTCAGTGTTTTTTTTAAAATTTGTTACTGTGTATTAAATTATATTGTGTATAAAAATAATCCATAATAATTGGATATTGTTTCTTAGATATTCGTGACAAGATACACAATACCTATTGCATAATAATGTTATGAATACATATAATTAGCATTACAGTAACGTAAATAGGGGTATGACACATAGTTTTCATCAATTTCTCACAGTTCTAAAGCAGTTAAACCATGTTTTCATTTCAAAGTCATAATTTTACTCTCATCTTTGCAAGCCAGTCTTTGAAAAGTCTTTTTTTTTGTCTTAATTAGATTACAAAATTTTGGATAGAAAGTTAAATTTAATTAACTTAGCCTATTAGGCTAAATTAATTTTAAGGTATTTTGTTGCTATCACCACCACTCTATGGAATCAGCTGCCTGCAAAAGTATTTTCTAACCTATATGACTTGGGAACCTTCGAAAAAAGAGCGTTCCGATCCGTAAAAGGCCGACACCCCATCCGCGGTTCAATAGAGGCTGTGTGTTTCCATGGTTCTCGACGTTCTTAATAAAAGAAAAATATAAAATGATGTGGTGTCGTGAGACACCAGGTAGAAACGAAGTTCCTTCGGCTAATGTAGAATTGACACAATTTGCAAAAAAAAAATCGTGCCCAATTTTATGAAGGTTTTTTTGTTTTGTTTCTGAATTTTTGCTGATTAGTTTTATTAGGAAAGTATTTAAGAAATTCAGTATTTTAGGAAATAATAAATTACGTAAAATAAAAAAAATCGTAATTCAAATTATCAATTAAAATAACAAAATGTGTCTCTCTATTTTTGTTTATTTAACGAAAAGAAAGAAGGAGAAAGAGTGAGGTGTTATACATTCGCTTATGTATACGACTGTCGCGCCTGCGCACGTATCATTTAACGGTTTTATTCCACGGACTTTTCTTACGGTTTTACTATCACTTTTTTTTCAGTTCGGTCGCGCAGCACTGGAACTTCGTTCCAAAAAAAAGTAGTAATAAAATAATAGTTATAGAAGAGAAATAAAATTCAAAACTCACCTTTAAATTTCGGCAAAAACAAGAAATACTGGAGCACTCAGTCGGTTCCGTCATTGACAACGATCGACGATATGTACCTTAATAGAAAAATTTAAATATATATGTATTTTATCATACATTGATTAAACTTCACTAACACTACTAACACTCTCAATCGGTGTTTTTCAACCCTATATCAGTGGCAATGCCAATTGTAAAGAAATTAACATATATGGAACAAATGAGATGTGATAATTCGTTTATATGCATATATTTCTTGTCTTTTTGTTTTGTTATGCTGATGACATGCTACATATTATTGCATATTATCGTTGTATAATACATGTACCCACTTTGTGTAGCTGAGTGTTCGTTTTGGAGGTATATTTCGCTGGCCGCTTAGCTGATAAGGCAACAAAATGCGTGTATTGCGGACCCAACGGAGGCGGAGACATTTAACCATCAGCGATACTTCTGTACATGTTGCTTTGTCATGCTGTATTAACAGCGTTCGTTTCTCCTTTTATAGGCGTATACATTATATTCTATACAACATTAATGTTTGAAGACATACTGAAACTAACTGAAATTAATACAACATGAAAACAATATTTTACTATATACAACCTACAAATTTATAGTATATATTATTAGGCCTATGAATACAAAATGATTATTAGAAACCGGAGAAACGAATATTTTCCCACGTGGGTGAGCCATGATAAAACACGTGTTCAAGATTGCTCAGCGTTAAGCTTACTATTACATTGTTTTACTGAGTGAGTGAGGATATCGGAAACCCTTGAAATTATATTCCTTAAGAGGCGTAAAAACCCAGAAACACAACTAAAGCGCAGACTGTGGCACGGTTGTCCATGGACGGCGGTGTTCTCTTACCATATAAGAGATCCACCTGCTCCGTTGTCCACTATATACCAAAAAAATATTATTATTATTAGTTCTTTAGATATGAAATTGATGTTTTGTATCTTTTGTTCTGAACCTTTCAAGTGTTTTTACTGTTTTTTGATTTTTCACAGTATACATACATTATTTCATGCATAAAAACGCTTGCCAGACTCAGCTAGTACTTTTTTTAGTTTATAGCGGACAACGGAGTAGGTGGGCCTCCTATATGGAAAGAAAACCGCCGCCTATTAAAAACCGCGCTATAAACAGCGAATTAGTTGTGTTGACGGCTTTTTACGCCGCTCAAGCGGCACTCTTAAGTGCCTCCGATACCGTCACTTACTCTGCGAAGCACATTACAAGTATCGTTTCACGCTAAGTATTCTGCAAGCCCGTGGTATCACATCGGACGAGCCGACCCAATTAGTGCGTCAGTATATACTTCAGCATGGTTCTCCCACAGGTGCAACAGTATTAAGACACTCGCCCGGCCACTGTCAAGCCCTTCCATAGACTGAATAAATTATAAATTAAATAATAATTCACAATTATCCGGACCGGTATTCGAGCCCGATACCTCTGACTTCATGTGAGACTTATAAAACCATTAAGCTACGAGGCTGATATAAATATAAGTACCAAGTTATGATGTAGTAATGAAATTTACTTAGAGCCTTGTTTCTTTGTTTCAGGAATCATGAATACGGGTTGGTTAGCGTGGGAGTGTATAGTCTTCGGGCTCTTCATTAGCTTGTCGTCTTTTTTACCACTGTGGAGTCGTAAGAAGGATGCTGCAGCCGGGGAGAGCGCTAAGAGAGCGTATATCTTCGCGGGGGGCGGAGTATCAGTGCTCTCAATGATGTTATCCGTGGCTAGGGGCACGCTGGGTGTACGATCCTTTTTAGGTAAGATATATATATTTTATTTTATTCTGGAAGGGCTTGACAGTGGCCGGGCGAGTGTCTTAATATTGTCGCACCCGTGGGAGAGCCATGCTAAAGCATATGCAAATGCACAAATAGGGCCGGCTCGTGCAAAGTAATACCACTGGCTCACAGAATACTCAGCGTGAACCGGTACTTGTACTGTGTTTCGCAGAGTGAGTGAGGATATCGGAGGTCCTGAAAAATGTTGCTTAAGCGGCGTAAAAGGCCGGCAACACAACAATGCGCGGACTGTTGCACGGTTGTTCATGGGCGGCGGTGTTCTCTTACCATATAAGAGACCCACCTGTTCCGTTGTCGGTTATACAATTAAATAAAAATATATTAACAACAACAGTTAAACTAAAACATTAGAGATAATAAATACAAACTTTATACTAATGCCACCCACTACGCTATTGTAAGATTAAAAGATAAAAGATAAACATTACAGCGGTAGAGTAATGTACAATAAGGGCAACAAAAGTGAAACAGATTAAGTAATTAACGACAGGCAGAATTCACACGGGTGGGGAATACGGAATATTTAAATTTACACATTGAACAATAAAAAATATCAATATCAACAAATTGTTTATTGCAAGACTCAAACATTGGACTAATCGGTAAGCGTAAACCAGAATTTGCCCGACTGATACCGAGAGCAAATAAGGCATGGTTTTTACGGACGAAACAGGTTGTTTTTGGGATCCCATAACATATCTTTCTTCTCAAATCATATAGATATTGACCTTGATAATGTACATTAACGTTCCCCGCCTATCTATTTTTATGGATAGATACGTCCGCCCTGCAAGGGCTGAGGGTGACCCTGGGACAAAGACTGCTTAGGACCAGAAAGTGAGCCTCGTTTGCCAAAGTTTTCATTAAAAAAAATAGAATTACCCGTGGGGTTAAGAATGCATTCATTCATAAGGGTACTTATGTCCGTGGGCGACTTGACATATCTTACAATCAAGAGACTCGCCTATCTACTTGTCCGCTATATAATAAAAAAGTAATTTATCATCACAATGAAAAAAACTTCTCGAATGAGATCGTTTAGCTTTGTATGTATCCTTTGTATTTTTGGAGCATTCTTTGTGCCAACGCTTTTATATTTACAATATTTTAGTGTCATCGACATTTTGCTTAACATAATAGAAGGCAAAATACTAAAATGAAATTTAAATGTTCATTTTGTTAAAAATTTTTAACTATATAGATGGCTAGAAAACCTGGTGAACTTCATATAACTAATATATTTTATTAGATACAGTAAAATATATTATCTGCAGTCAACAACAACTTCTACCGCCATCTGTTATGACGAATTAATTGATTAATTCACAATAAAATAATATTGATAATAAATTGAGATAAAACATAAAGATAAATTCGATGTTCCCTTTAAAATAAAATAAAAATTGGCTCGGTAGTTTAGGAGTTCATTGCGGACAAACAAAGTGTCATGTAATTTATAAATATGGCTTTAGCAGTTTCAGTACGTCGTGGTGTTAACTCGTATAGGTAAAACCGATGACGAAAAAAAGTAATCGTCTTTAATTAAGTGTTTGTTAAATTTAAACATTCTAAGCTGAAATCATTTTCACTTTCCTCCAAGAAAAATTATACTGTTCCTGGTAACTATCCGGGTTTTCCTCATTTTCCATTCTATGTTTGCACGCATTTGTGAAAATCTATAAATAGGTAAGTACCTACATATATATTGGAAGCTTGTCAAGCTAAGCCACGTGTTGTAGGCGTGTTACTGAAGACACAGTCTTGGCATATGCACTATGTTTTGTTTTCGCGGCGCCTTTTGAAAAAAAATAATAGAGATGCTTTTTTGTTTCCCTTCTTCCATCGTATAAACGATAATTTACAGTACTTTGAAGGCGTTTCTTTTCGTGTTGATAAAGGGATTTTGTGTCTTTGTATTTTTGTGAGATTGTAGATTCTACAATTATGAAACCGTTTTGAAGCGAATTCTGCATGTGTTAATATTTCTGTATTCTGTATATATACGAGTGTATTAATGTATGTCAAGAAATTAATATTGTCTTAATTGAAACATTGCCTCGCTTAATGCCGATATTCTCCACGGATTAAATTTTAATTTTTAGTGATTTTAAAACGTAATGGCGATAAAGAATGATAAAAAGCATGTTAAATGAAATACTAAACCTAGTTGATTAAGTTGTATGAATCAAGTTACATATTTTACGCCACTTAAGCGACATTTTTATAGAGCCTCCAATATCCTCACGAAGTCAGTGAAACACAGTAGAAGCACCATTTTAAGTGCAACTATCATTTAACGCTAAGAATCTGTGAGTCCATGGTATCACTTCGGACGATTCGGCTTAATTAATGCGTCAGCATGCCTCTCCCACGAATGAAACGGGTCCGCGGGTCTTTATATGTTTTAACTTAAGTGAAGGTTAATGTATATACTCAATTAATAAAACAATATTTATTTTCAAAGAAATAAATGGAAGTTTATTTATATTCCTTGAACCCAATTTTAATAAGTGTCCTATATATATACTATAAATGTAGATGTGTGTGATACTTTACTTTTATCATCAAAAATGTTTAAGTGCTTAGTAACATTTTAGCAATATGGTTCTTGGAAATACAGTACCGAGTATTTATAATCTGTAACTCGAGAATGTTCACGTGTGTCAACACGTCCGAGTCGGTCAGACAAGCCATATTATTTATTATAGTATAGTGTCCTGCCACGTGATTCATAAGTAGTTAACATTAACAAAATACTTGAGGTATGTTTTCCCTTTATTAGCATTTAAGAAAAGCGAATTTTAGGAAATATATGATTAAGAATGCAGTTTTGGGATAAATATGTGGGGAAGGTAGCCAGTCATTCCTAACATAAGTATATCATTATTACATTACGGTTTTTTATTGTCTAGCGAGCATTGGAGTAAATGGGTTTTATGGTAAGAGATCACCGCTGCCCATGGACAACCGCGACACAATCTCGTGCTTTGGTTATGTTGCCGGCTTTTTACGCCGCTTGAGTGTTATAATTTCAAGCCTTTTTGATATCCTCACTTACTTTGCAAAACAGTATAAGCACTGTTTCATACTGGCTCTCCCCCAAGCTAGGCTATTGTACCAATTGGGCCAAGACGTCCGAAGTTATACCACGGGCTCCCAGAATGATCAGTGTGAAACTGTATTTCGCTGATTGAGTGAGAATATCAGAGGCTCTTGAAATTATACCGCTTTAGTGGCGTAAAAAGCCAAAGCACGAGATTGTATTACGATTATCCTTGGGCAGCGGTGATCTCTTACCATAAAACCCATTTTTAAATTTTTAATTCAAAGTTTAAATTGTGTGCGCGGTTGTCCATAGGCGGCTGTGTTCTCTTACCATATACGAGACCCACCGGTTGTCCGCTATAATATAAAAATACTTGAAAATTAATAACTAAAATATGCATATAATTCAAAGTTCATTCGCACTCCAATGTATGTGTCTTACAGATTTATATGGCTTGTTTGTACTTAATAATTCGTGAATCGAATCATCGATGCCGTATCTAAAATGTATGTATACGAACGAGTTTTTGAATGTTGCATCCAGTTTTATCAAACTTTTTGTGCATAATAAATAAGCTTTGTTATGAATAATGATTCATTCAATTTTCGTATGACTTTTTAAGCAATTATATATAAATACGACGAAGTATGCTTTGTTATAGTATAGCAGGGAACGAAGCAGGCGGATCTTCTGTGACAAGAGATCACTGCCTATGGACAATTGTGCCACAGCCCACGTTTTGAGTGTGTAGCGGCTTTTTACGCTGCTTAAATGCCTATTTTATATTATCTTCCATTTTATATTCGGATATAAAGAAGGCAATATGTTAATCGAAGAGTTCAGCTACCTTCCTTCTAAATTTCATGAAAAACTGTGTAGCTATTCTTTGGTTATAAGTATGTAGTTAAGCTGATATTGTTTCATGTATCTACCTTAACAATGAACTATATATTGTATCTAAAAGGAATTCAATTTTGTATGATAAATTTTTATGTTAATAATTCCAGGATTTCCCTCTGAGCTGGTGTATTTCGGTTCGGCGATGTGGGAGACGCTCTACGGAATGATCCTGGCTTTTCCTGTCGTCTGCTTGGTGTTTATTCCTGTTTACTTTAGACTCCACACGAACTCTGTCTATCAATACTTAGAGGTAATTATTGAAATTTTAACTAGAACTAGATAGCCTGGTAGAAGAAATCACAGCCGCCCAAGGACTATTGCGCTTACCAGTTCACTCCTCCTGTCTCTTTTAAAAAAAAATATACTTTAAAATGGATGAGCTCAAACAGTACAATATTTGATAGCTGTTCTTAAATGTTTTTTTTATATTTTTTATGGTTTACTAGGTGGTACCTACTATAGCATTTTTTAGATGTGTTTTAGGTGTAATGAAATCTTTTTCACATTTTTGTGTATTCTAGAATCTTTTCACGTTTTTTGCTGTTCTAGAACTTTTAAATATTTTTTTATTTTTTATGTTCTGAAAATAGATTCTAGAACGTCCCACATATCACACGTTCAATGACATTACCGAACAATATACAGGATCATTATAGCTATATGTAAAAATATCACAATTGATAGATATTTTTTATCATGGACTTTTAATCAAAAAATTAACAAATATTTCTATTTTTAAATAACTTTTTTTAATAGAATTGTCTAATTGTAGTATTTGCTTAGTAGTTTTATTTTTGAATTTGCTTCAAAACGATTAAATGTCATACGAAATAACCAGTTCTATTTTAAAAACAGTAGTTATCTTGAATTAGTTCTAATAATGATATATCCTTGAGTTTTATATTCAATTTGTTAAACTAATTTGTGCCTTGTTTTGTTAATATGTGATTGTAATTCTTAATATAAACTGTAATTACTTACAGGATAATTAATTTCAAGAATTATTGTGCAAAATCTTAATTAATCATCTCGTAAACCAGATTTAATTTAATATTAGCTGAACCGGCAAACATTGTTTTGCAATGTAAATATGAAAGATATAGGCTGTCGCGGAGATTTTTTTATCAAACTACAAATCAGTCATATATCTGTCGTCATTATAGTATGGATTGTAAGAAACTTTATGGTTCGATCCTTTTTTGTTCGATTCACCTTGCAAATCTGACTACCATGTAAAAGTCTTTTGAATTTTTGGGTTAAAATACACCATATGTTGCACTCACACATTGTAACTATATAGGATAAAAGAATTTTTAAGAACAGTTCAGTAGCGAGAAGCTCATTAAAAAAAAGAGTTCTATTATTTTTACTTTAATTAAAATTATAGATTCAGTAGTTTTTTATGGTATAGCGGACAACGGAGCAGGCAAGTCGTCTATATAGGAAGAGAACACGGCCGCGCCACAGTCCACGCATTAATAATTGTGTTTCCGGCTATTTTACGCCACTTAAGTGACTTTTTTAAGGGTCTCCGATATTCTCACTCACTCAGCGAAACACAGTAGATGTATCGTCTCACACGTAGTATTCAAAGTAGTTTTATTTCGTATGTATTTAGTTTTTACGTGTAAGAGTAACAAATATCTATCCATACTTAACTTTTTCGATTATAATATTAGTACAATATTGAGAATCTAGACGCTGAAATTAAAAAAAACAGCTGCTTATTATTCATAGAAATTAATTGTAAATAAATTATGCACTCGGTTGACAATTTCATGTATAATCAATGTTGGGTAGTGGGAAATTACCGAAAGGAATTATCATCACCGTATTTTCCATGTTGCATGTATAATTATGGGGCAAATTATATTTATATAGTATGACGTGTTTTGAAATTCAACGAAAAAATATTTAAACCTTAGTAATTATGTATTTTTATAGTAGTCTGCAATTTTGGTTGTAATTTGTTGTCTGTTGGGTGAGTTTTTAAAAATATAAATAAATTTCTAGCGAACTATTAATCAATTATTAGTTTTCATTTCGGATAAAAGAGTATTATGTAGTAATTTTTGTGGTATATCGGGCAATTTTCTTGGTGATTTCAAAAGGCGATTTTCTTGTATGGTAATAGATCAGCGCCGCTTATGGACACCGGGCGACAATCCACTCTTTGATTGTGTTGCTGGCTTTAATGCGGCATTGATGATATAATTTCAACGGCCTCCGATATCCTCACTCAGCGTTACACAGTACAAGTACACTTTCACGTTGTGTATTCTCTGAGCCCGTGGTATTACTTCAGATGAGCCGACCCAATCAGTGCATCAGCTCTCCCACGAGTGAGTTTGTGTTTGAGACCTTGGTCGGCTATGGTATGGTATGGCTAAGTGATTGCCTATGGTTATTTATCAATTAATTCTAATTAATTTGATTATTTTAATCAATATGTTACGTAAAGCATTACAAAGAGTTTGTTGGGTATTTCAGATGCGTTTCGGTAGCAAGTACGTCCGGTGCCTTGCAGCGGCCACATTCCTGCTTCGCCAAGTGCTAAATCTCGCGGTTACAGTGTACACTCCGACAGTGGCCCTGCACGCGGTACTCGGTCTGCCCCACTGGGCTTCGGCGGCCGCGTTGACTGTGGTTGCGGTTGTTTTTAATCTACTTGGCGGTTTAGCAGCTGCTATAAGGTTAGTTTTATAAAACCTTTACCTTCCATATAAATCACACGAAAATATTTCAATATGCATATTTTCCAGGAACTGAAAATAATTAGTTTTATTTTCTAATAATGTACAGTATTTGGAGAAATTATTATTGCGTTATATTTTGGAGCATAATAACTCTCGAAAGATATATGAATATTTCAATGTTAACGTATATGTGTATTTTCATATTATAAATTTCTGAAGTGTGCCCTTTTAGAAATTGCATATCAATTGATGTTGAATTTTATGTTTTGCTTTCTTTAAATGTAATTTCATTAACATGAAATTTAGAAAGTATATTTAAATAATTAGTTATAAAAAATAACATTTATTTATTATACTTAACCTAAAATATGTACAAAATTGAGGAGGACCTTCAAAGTGAAACGAAAGCTATAATTATATTATTATTTTGTGAAAGAAAGAGATTTTTGCCGATCTGTATTGAAAATTATTATTATTTTATTAACATTAACGGCTCAACATATTCTAACATTCGAATATTGTACTTTAAATAGGACTTTCAACTGTTATAAATTAATATTTAACAATAACAACTCCATACTTTTTCTTAAAGTGAAAGATTTTAATCTGTTTTCAGAGCCGACGTAATTCAGACTGTCACAATGGTGTTGGTGAGTGGTGCTTTCATAATACAAGCGACCGTCAAGTCTGGAGGACCCGCGCAAGTTCTGCAGGATAATATTGAAGGCGGTAGAATGAAGTTTTTCAAGTGAGTTTATTGGATAACTGGAAAATACTCGTGTCTGGAGTCTCTTCTCTTCTCTAGAGTCTCAGACTGGGCAGGTTTAAAATGAGTCCGTTTAAATCTCAAGAGAACAATTTTGCACGGTCACTGCTAAACATATGTCTTTTGATGAACCTAATGATAGAATTTATTGAACTTTTTGATCGAAATGAAAAAAAATTCAACGGCATCGCCTCGATTTTTTTCTTTTTTTATAGTATAGCGGGCAATGGAGCAGGTAAGTCTTCTATATGTTAATAGGGCTCACAAAATAGTCAGCGTGAAATGGAACTTTTACTGTGTTTCTCTGAGTGAGTAAGGATATGGGAGGCCAGTGAAAATACCGCTTAAGTGGCGTAAAAAGCCTGCCACACAATGCGTGGACAGTGGCGTGGTTGTCAATGGGCGGCGGTAGTCTCTTATAGGAGACCCACCTGCTACGTTGTCAACTAGACCATACAAAAACAATATCCTTCAAAGCAATATTTGTATCCGTTACCATATCGACTGTCTCCTCTTCCAGTTTTACATGGGACCCGACAATGCGCGTGGATACCTTCTCTGCCATCATCGGTCAGCTGTTCATGTCCGTCTCCATCTACGGCTGTCAACAGACGTTCGTGCAACGTTACTGCTCAATGTCCAGCGAATCGAAAGTCAGACGGATTCTGTTCGCCAACGTGCCGGCGGTATCTGTGCTCTTCAGCCTGTCTTGGGTGGTCGGTATGGCACTGTACGCGCTGTACAAATACTGTGATCCGCTCATGAGCGGGAGAATCAGCGCGCCGGATGAGGTGCTTCCGTTCTACGTGCAGGATCAGTTTGGTTTCCTTCCGGGAATGCTGGGCCTGTTCTTGGGGAGTATCTTCAATGGAGCTATGAGGTGAGGAGAAATTGAATTCATGTATTTATATATTAACTATGTATTTAATTAGTTATTTAGATTTTGTCAATTCAAATTGAATAGTTAGTCTGTTTCTTCTGATATATAATATTCTATAGAATAGTATATATTCTTTATCTATTATTTGAGGACTTTAATCTTTTTATAGAAATATTATTTCTAAAGTGTTTTATGGTATAGCGGGCAACTTAGCTGGCGGGTCCTCTCTATAGTAATAGATCACCGCCGCCTATGGAAAAGCGCGCCACAATCAGCGCTTTGGCAGTGTTGCCGGATGTTTACGCCACTTTAACAGTACAATTTCAAAGGCCGCTTATTCGCTGAGTGAGGATACTGAAGTACCGATTGTACCGCTTATGAAACGTAAAAACCGACATCGCAAACAAGGCGCGGTTGTATGTTGGCGGCGGTGATCTCCTTCCATCTAGTAAACCCACCTGTTCCGATATATTATAAAGAAATTTATTATTTTCAGTTTTCTCGTATCGAATATCAACTCGCTGGCAACGGTGACATGGGAGGACTTTATATCCTCAGCGCCAGCATTCAAAGGCATCACTGACAAGCAGCAATTGACTTCCATCAAGATTATTGGTATTATATATGGTTAGTATCAGAGACATTCGTATTTTAATATATCTGTACATTAACTTGTGAAACCTTCGTTAAGTTTTCAGAGTCTCGTAAGTGGTTTTATAAGTTTACCATAAAGCGAGAAGTATATTCAAATCCCGGTTCAGCAAATTATAAATTAATTAAAAATTTTTCGGTTTCTGAAAGGGCTTGAGGTGGTTGGGCGAGTGTCTTAATACTGTCGTACTCGTGAGGTAGGTGGTGCTAACGCATTAATTGAGCCATCTCAACCGAAGTGTTACCAAGAGCTCACAAAATACTCAGCGTTAAACGGTATTTGTACTCTAGTAATGTGATTTTCTTTAAGGAATGTGTACGCTCTTTTCTTGAAGGTCAACGAGTCGTATTGGTTTGGAAATATCCTTCTAATAATCTTTTTCTCTGTTTTCAGCCATTTTAATAATGATTCTATCATTGTTCGTGCGTTTTGTAAACGGGGTGATTGAGGCAAATATGCTGGTAACATCGGCAACGTCTGGGGCACTTTTGGGGGTATTTCTGCTGGCAACACTGTTCCCGATGGCGAATGGAAAGGGCGCGTTATCTGGGATGATTGTCGCTCATGTGTTGACTGTTTGGATGGCTGTGGGGAGACTTCTTTATGTGAACACCAAAGTGGATATGTTGCCAGTTTCTATTGAGGTAAGTTTTATTTGGTACGATTTCTTGCTGTTGGCCAAAGCGGAATTTACAGCTACACTGGTGGTTTCGCCGAAAAATTTTCATTTTTCGCAATAAGGGAGTCTCCTACGATAGAACGTCGATAGACCAAGATCTATCTAGATTATTAATGCTTAAAAACGTTGGCCTTATTAGTATTAGTACTTTTGTAAGAAATTACAATCATATTATTTCTGATTATTTATTAAATAACTAATATTACCATAATGAATTACAAAGGCGAGACATTTTAAGAGAAAACTTTTAAGTATGATAAGGAGTTTTGATTAGCTCCAACTTTAACTAAAATAACTATTATTTAATTACCAATTTAAGTATAGGAACTGCCACTAAATAAATTTAAATTTTGTATGTATTAATAAAATGTTCTATGAATATCCGAAAGAGCAAATATTTACTTTTACGGAATAGTTACCTAAGAGCACGCGGGTCGTCGCTAACTAAATTTCAATATGGATAACGGAGCAGGTTAGTCTTCTATATGGTAAGAGAACACCGCCGCTCATGAAAAACAACGCCACGGTCCGCGCATTGGTTCTTTTGCCAGCTGTTTACACATAACACAGTGTTTCACACTGAGTATTCGGTCAGCCCGTGGTATCACTTCGGATGAGACGGTTCAATTAGTGCAACCAAATATGCTTCAGCATGGCTCTCCCACGGGAGAAATATAAAACAAGTTGTTGCTCAGTTGAGTTTTTGAATATCTTGGAGCTAGGCGTATTTTTGGACAATCAATACTGTAGTATTTAAAACTGTGAGGTTCCTATTTAAAAAAAATTGATTTTGATGTTTTTAAAGTATTTTATAAACGATAATTTTTCAAATTACAGCACTGTTTCAACGTTACCGCCCGAGCATTGAACCCACGCCCTATGGCAGTCATTGTCAACGAGACTCTTACACAATACGCTTCAATTTTTAAAGCCATGGACAGCACACATACGCCCAAACAGGAACCAAATAATATTGTGTAAGTAACTATCGACTTTGATAAGATCGCTAAAATTAGTACCTATCTAGTTAGTTTAAAAACAAAAATATATTTATAAGTAAATAATTAATTAATTAAATTTAAATAATCCCGTAGGAGAGTCATGCTGAAGCATACGCTGACGCACTAGTTGGGCGAGATCGTCCGAGCCTACAGAAAGGTGTTAAAAGGCACTATTATCTTTATGTATACTCTTTCGAAAAGTGAGTGATGACATCGGAGGCCTTTGATATTATACCGCTTAAGCGGCGTAAAAATCCCAGAACACAACGCAAATTGTGGCGTGCTTGTCTATGGGCGACGGTGATCTCTACCATAGAGGAGACATGCCTGCTCCGCTGGCCACTGTAAATTAAAAAACAACACTTGTTTTGTGCTTCCATCACCTAAGCGTCGTAAAAAGTCGATAACACAATCAAAATGTCGATATTATGGTTCAGTTCTTTACGATTTCTCACTATCAAGTGTACCAACCAACTGTAATATCTTAATATATATATAAATCTCCTGTCACGATGTTTGTCCGTGATAGACTCCTAAACCGCTTAACAGATACCGTTCAAATTTGCACGCAATATGCAGGTTGGTCCAACTTGAGAGATAGGATAGCTTAGATCTTTAGTTATAGTCGCAATTTTATTTTATTGCAAATTATTTGTCTATAGTTAATTGACAGTCACAATTATCTGTTAACTCCAAAAGATTCTAACAGATGTCGATACTTTTCGACTGGATTGAGTAACTAATCAATAGATGGCACTGCCATGGTCAACCGACAACCGTGTCATATAAGTTACAATTCAATAGCATGATTAGCACGTGTTATTGAGGCTAAAGCATAAATTCAATTTATTTTGTAGTAAACG
>DWCF01002607.1:0-23152 GCA_018230265.1 Delias oraia | reverse complement strand
CCACTTATCGAATAATTTTTCCAAGTATTTTTTGTCTGTGTTTTCAATTTTTTTATGTTGTTTTCATTTTGTACCTATTCATCTTTCGAATCGTTAATTACAACTTATAAATAGTAGGCCTAAGTTTATTTAATTTCCATATTTTTTATAAATAAGGTCTATATTGGTGCTAAATCAGTAGTATTGACCGGAAATACATGTGTGATTTAAAAGAAAGTCAGATTTATGAAAATAGTTCAAATTACTAAAAGAAAACCAAAACAGGGATCAAGTATACCACCTCTCCCCTACCTACTGTATAGGTAGCAGATAATTTAATTGCTAAATTACTCGCCACTTGACTAAAACACTAGCCTAGTGCGAACTAGGCTATAGTAGGAAGTAATCCACGATTAGCTTCAAACGATACCGACGATAAATATAAAGTATAATTAAATGAACTACTACTATGTATATGTTAAGAGAATGTAAATTAAAATATTCACACAAATGGAGTCGGGACAAAATAAACGTATAGTGTACTACTTAACCCTTTCAGATCTGGCGTGCACAATTGTCGACATAAAATATAATTTAAAAATGTTCGTGCCTGATTTGAACTGTACAGATAAGCTATTTATTTTATTTAAAAAATATATGAATTAGCAAGAAATCATCTGGAAAAAATATAAACGGATACTAAATATTGGGGTCATGTTTATTTTTTATATTTGTATTCAATTGTTCCCATCAGGACTTAAATAAGTCTTTTTTTTTTCATTGATAACGGAATTTGTTCCTTGTCCACAGGGTTTCAAAATCTTTGTTTTTGTAGTTAACATCGTCAAAACTATGATTTTTATTCTCTACCAGACCTCCTGTTCAGAACTTGCCAGTAATATCGCAAGAAAGTGCCTCGATAATTATACCTACATCTCGCAAAGAAAATCGGAAAAAGCCAGGGTTTATTTTACCTTTATTTTGCCAATTATTTTTCATCATACCATTTACTACAAATACTTAAAATAAAGGGTATTATGACTCCTCTTAACAGATTTGTTAATCCACCATTTTGAAGTAAGAAGGAAATAATAAGAAGTCTTAAGAGTTTTTCTCAAGAGGTATGTAAAAAAAATGGACGTATGTAACGGATGTAACTGTTATAAAGTGGTTGGGTGCTACAAGATACTTTCTATCCCAAAAGAGATCGACCAAATACGAGTAGTAGATCAACGATACAAATTATACCAAAAATGCCAGGGCAAATTAGCTCTGCAGCTGAAATAACTCGTGGCGGTGTTGAGCATTTCCCTACACATGACGATGGAACTGAGACTAGGTGTAAAATGGTCGGATGAAAAGGAATATCCCATTTTAAATGGATTTTGTGCAAAGTTCTTATATGCGTAACTGTAGCAAGCTCAGCAACCGGCAAAGTGACGGTCGGCAAAGCCACGCCACGGTACTGGTAACGAGAAACGATGAGGCCCGTAAGCAGGAACCTATTATCGGCGTTGATTTATTGTCACACTACGGCTTGATTGTGGATGTAAAAAACAAGCGTTTCATCAACGGTAAGACCACGGTACATGCACCAGCTGCGTCCGCCGCCAATACGCAAAATGTCACATCGGTCAAGATAATGCCTGGTAAGTCACAATATCATAATTTCCTAGACCAATACCCTGAAATCATTTACCCATCAGGTATAAAACAATTACCTAAGCACAACAGGGTTCACTATATTCGAACCACACCAGGTGCACCCATAGCTAACTTACCCCGAAGACTTGCACTGGATAAGCTGAAAATAGCGCGTACCGAGTTTGAACTGATGCTTAAAGCTCGCATTTGTAGACCATCACATTTACCCTGGTCTACACCGCTCCATCTCGCAACGAAGGGCAACGACGGCTGGCAACCCAGTGGAGACTAAAGAATGCTAAATGCGCGATCCATCCCAGACAAGTATCCCTGTGAACCCAGACGACGTGCTGAAAACCGCGATTACCACACCATTCGGTTTACACGAATGCACACACGACGTTTGGACTGCGTACCGCGGCACAAACGTTTCATCGCTTCGTGGACGAAATCCTCAGGGGACTCGACTTCGTTTATCCTTACTTGGTCGATTTTTTAGCGTTCTCACCGGATCAACAGACACACCAACATCTCCAACTCTTTGCAAGGCTCCGCGATCGTGCGAGAGAGCATTGTCGGCTTCAAATAGCGGCCATTGTGTTCGAGTTCATTGTGAAGACATTGCTTTCGAGGCGAACTCCATTGGCTCATCGTGTCTATTGTTTGAGGTCCATAGGTAGGCCAAGTCAGAAAATTTTCTAAATCCTTTAATATATATTTAATGATTACTTTTTATTAGCTTTGTTTCTAAGAATTGTCAAGCAGCTTGTTATTTAAAAGGACATCAAGTAAGGTAAGTGATACAAATAAGGCCTACCAAATTTAAAACACTCAAAATTTGATAAATTATTCGAAGAAGTTGATAAGTAATAGCGTAGACTTTCTTTTTGGTTAATATTTTATTATGAATTTAGTAAACATTAATCAAAACAAACATTAATAAACATTAATTTATGTGACTAAATATTATACTTAAATTGCTAGTCAGACTTGAAGTGGTATAATAACAAGAAATAAAGAATACTATAAAAAACTTATCTATTTAAAAAAATATTAGACAATGAGCATGTTTTCTCAAAAATATTATTAAATATTTAAAAATTAATTAATTTTTGTAGGCCTTAGGTAACAAGGTAACAAAATAAGGCCTCAGAAAATAACATTTATAGCGTAATCTTATAAGAAAGTTATAAGGAACGTAATATAAAATAGTAGCATAATTTGCTTAGGAACATTAATCAGTCTTATTAATAATAATTAAGTAGTAATAGAAGTAGCTATAAAATCAATTTTCTTGACTGTTTGGACATACAAATGCGTCTAGATAACTTTGTCAAGCCGACACAATCCTCGTGGTATCAACACAACACTCTAGGCATTATCTCATATCTGCAATCTTCTCCTCTTCACAAACAAGACAGTATCACTGTTCTGTATATACAGTTGGTTTTGGTTTAATCGTCCGTTTCTTCTTTTAATCGTAGGTTTCTTTGGTAGTTTTCTTTGCTTTTTTTGTGTTCTTCCTTTTTTTCTTATTTTGTTCTTTATCTGTATTGAATAAATCTTTCGTAACTCTCTGTTCACTCTAAAAAACACAATAAAGCCAAAACTCAACAGAATTTCTAACAAGGCCTATTAAAAAGTAGGCCTTATTTCGTACCATATACCTCAAACATGTTATACGCAATAATTAATTCACATATCCTAAATAATACAAAATAAAGTCATAGTTACCTTTTCGATTAATTATAAAGTAAAACGTGTACATAACATGAAATAAACATTTAAAAGATACCGTAATAAAATACGATAGAAATTACGACAAATTAATAACGACCGACAAACCTGGCGCTGTGAGCATGGGCGGGCCTCTCGCGCACTCAGTTCCGAGTTGTGGAGGTGTAGTCTATACGTTCATGCAATAATATATTTGATGTAAATACATTTAATGACTTTTTGCACTATAGGCTTTATTTGTATGAAGTACATTATCTCGATTTACAAATTCAATTATAAGTTGTTAAATTCACTCACCGGATTACTTACCTCATAACAGCATTATTAGCCAACCTTCTCAAAATATAACAGGCGGCTTATCAATTTAATCTGCCGTAAGTGTTATCGATTCAAAAATTGTATAAATTGTCGAAAATTCACTTTGCTTATATTCACATCTCTTCGACCATAAAGCACCCAAGCGAACTCTATTAAAAAAAAGCTTTGTCTTGAAGGTATTACATGAAAAATTTCGACAGACGGTTCTCTATTGTTATGTCGCGTCTATTGCCAGTAAAGGGTGTTTTAGTAATTTCTTCAAAAATTACTGCGCTTTCTCCAAATCCTTAAATTTTTTGTTTGTTAAAATGATTAACCAAACCTGTCAATTGTCCACGGTAGATAATAAAGAAAGCCCCATCCTATCTCAAAATAAAGACAACAGTGCGTGGAAAGGCCTGCTTCATCAAAGCAAAAACCGGCATAAATAGCAGTCGGAATTTGAAAAACAAAATCAAATCGAACGTTTTGGAAGCGCCGAACGAGCATTATTGAAAGATGCACAGAATGAATTAAAAAGGAAGCCGCAGACCGGGGAAAAGGCCACGCTGGAGCTGAGGAAACAAATATTTCAAACTCTTCTCTCTCTAAGTCACCCCGGATCGAACGCTACTGCCAAGTTGGTATCGGAGAGGTACGTCTGGCCAGGTGTTAGGAAGAATTGCCGAGAGTGGACACGTAACTGTTTAGCCTGTTCAAGGTTAAACGTTTCAAACAAGACGTGTGTCTTCGCAACTTTGAGCAAGTTCGAGCTACCTCAAGCCTTTTGCCTTCGTGCATATCGATCTGATTGGTCCATTACCAACGTGCCAGGGCTACCGCTACTGTCTCACTGCGGTAGACCGTTTCACTAGATGGTCCGAGGCGATTCCACTCACGGACATTACTGCTGAAACAGTGGCGCAGGCCTTGCTAAGATGATGGATTGCACGATTAAGTTCCTAACTGACATTGTTACCGATAGAGAGCGGCAATTTGAATCCGACCTGTTCCGGCGTCTATCCATAATAGCAGGATTCGAACACCGCAGAGCCACGGCATATCAACCAGCTAGAAATGGATTAGTCAAGCGATTCCTTCGGCAACTCAAAGCAACCATAACATGCCATGGAAATACCAGCTGGGTCGAAGTCTTACCCATAGTTTTACTCGGCATACGCCGCGCCTTAAAGGAAGATCTCAAGGCTTCCACAGCCCAACTGGTATATAGACAGCCGTTACGCATACCAGGAGAATTTTTGAATGCTGAGGCTGACGCAGCACTGGACCTCATAGATTACCTTTCACGACTCAGGAGTATGACTAAAAATTTGCAGACATCACAGACCGCACACCATAATAAAGGACGAAAGACATTTGTCTTCAAGGACTTATCTTCATCCTCCTATGTCTTTGTGCGCGACGGAACAATCAGAGGATCACTCAAGCCCGCCTATGCCGGTCCTCACGGGGTTGTGAAGCGAGATGACAGTCTTCAAAATTTTAGTTTCTGTAAAGCAAGTCACTGTCTCCATTGATAAAATAAAACCAGCATACACACTCTCAGACATGCGCATTTCGCAGACACCATCCAGAACCAGTCAACCTCACAACATAAGACATACATAAAACACAACCACACAACCTTCCACAGCACGTCCCGTAGCTTACCAGACATTATCCTAAGTCCAGGTTACTGGAAATGCCGTTAGAACGACTCGATCAGGCCGTAAGGTACAATTCCCAGACCGATTCCGTTAACCTTAGCAGTCTGGAAGGGGGTGATGTAGCGTGCTCAGCATAACTGGGCACCGTTAATCAAATAATTAACTTCGTTAGTCGTTAATCCGTTACAAAAAAGTCAACTTCGTGAAATGTTAAAGCGTTACATTTCGATAGAATAAACGTAAGTTAAAGGTAATCATTAATCCGTTATCATGAGTAAAATTGATTTTTTATAGTTGCATTAGTGCACTTATAACATTGCTTAGCGCTTGAGGGCATAGCAGTTTTGTATTTAATGGATATAAGTTCCCTGAGGAAAACAGCTTCGCTGAACTGCGCTTTACTCTTTAAATATTTGGAGCTCTTTTGTTTTTTATACACTGAGTTACAGAACTGAAAAACGAGGAAGACCTCGTCATAATCTTTTTTGTTGTCTTGTTCAGTACTCGCATTGCTCCCACCGCCACTTAAACTATCTCTGTCTTTTGAATTTACCACTGCTTCTTGTAAGGCATCTTCTTCCTTTTTCCATGCACTTTTTTACTGCATCTACTCTACTGTTGTCATACGTTTCCAACCATATCAACGGAACTTTGGGTGAAATGCCGCGGCAAGTAGGCACTGTTCACCATTCAGGTGTGCTCCAAACCTTTTCTTTATGCTATTTAATAGGGCATTAACTAAAGCTGTGCTATTTAGATCCACTGATTTAATATTTTTTAACTAATAGACAGTTGCTGCAATCGTCGGTAGTACTGATTCGACATATGCTTGAGCTTCTCCTTGGATACTGAACGTATCGAGAAATTTAGAAGGACGGAATTTCGGAAAAGTATTGAGAAATTTAGAAATAATGTAGTAAACAATATTAACCACTTATTAATATTATCACAAAAATACATATATAGCCTTTAATGAATTCTTCATACTAATAAGATCAAAATTTAAAAAATAAAATTACTTCTAAGACTGCCACTTGTACAGAGAAAAGAAGCTATAGAGATTGGGCAATAGCGAGAATTCACAAAAGTAAACAAAAGTTATATGATCTATGTCATGAAACGCCATACAATCAAATTTTTTTTAAACAATGTGTAAATGTATTCAAAAAGCAAAATCTTTTCAGAATTTAGCAAAATCTCTTTATATTAAAGATAAAAAAAATGCCGACAGAAATGATAAAATAAAAATGATATATAAAAACAATAAAAAAACACATCACTCTAAGCACCATCGGTTATATTCAAATGAAAAAAATTCTGCGCAGTTTTCTCACTCATACCCGAAGGAAAAATATATCTAGTTTTGTTTTTGTTTCACGCGCCGCACGACACTTGTCGCTTCGTTTCATACTTGTTTGATACTCATACTGTTTTTACCGCACCACGCCGTGGTGCCGTGCGGTAAATAGTTAGCGTTGACTTAAAAGGTAATCCATTAATCAAAATGTAAACTTCGTTAATTAACGATTATCGGATTAATGAGTTTATGTCCTCTATGCTATGGTGCTCAGCAACCAGCAAAGCGATGGTCGGCTAAGCCACGCCCATACGCCCCTAAACAAACGGTATTGGTAAGGGGAAGCGATGAGGCCTGTTAGCCGCATGCCGCACGCTGTATAGTTCTGAAAAGACCACGCCGCGAGACAGTCATTACCCTTGCTCTGTAGCGAATCCGCGACTAGTGTACCTACCGGAGTCAGGCAACGCAGAGCATCTCCCACCATCACTCCTTATGTACTAAGTACTAAGTGCAGCAGCAACCTATTATCGGCTTTGATTTATTGTCACACTACGGCTTGATCGTGGATGTAAAAAACAAGCGTCTCATCAACAGTAAGACCACGGTACATGGTAATGCCTGGTAAGTCACAATATCATAATATCCTAGGCTAAAACCCTGACATCACTCACCTATCAGGTAAAAATAATTATCTATGCACAACACGGTTCACCATATTCGAACCACAACAAGTCCACCCGTAGCTAACTCACCCCGTAGACTTGAACATGATAAGCTGAAAATAGCGCGTACCGAGTTTAAGTTGATGCTCAAAGTTGGCATTTGTAGACCATCACATTCACCCTGTTCTTCACCGCTCCATCTCGAAACGAAGGGCAACGATGGCTGGCGACCCTGTGGAAACTACAGATTAGTTATCTATCCGGCATATATACGATTTTACGCACCATCAAACAAACTGCATTGTTTTTATTTTGAAATGACTATCGCTGTCGGCATAAGGCCTCTACAGCTTCTCGCGGACGTGTGGGGCGAGCCGTAAGCTCGGCGAGAGATTGGTTTAACCGCGACTAGCCCAAGGGCGTCTCTTGCGAGACACGAACCTCGGCTTGGGCCGTCGCGATAGCGTTGGCCGCCTGAGCAGCCGGTCGGAAGTTCACCGGAGTGTGCTTCGCGAAAAATGTCTGTTCTCGCCGCCGTTTCCGGCGTAAGCGGTTGTTACCGCGATCCCTACACAGAACCCTACCATCTGTTTTCTTTTTTCTCTCCTCGATGGAGGCTAACAACTTGTTGTTTGCTGTAGTAATGCGATCGAAATGTAGGTCCACGTTCCGCACGTATCAGGGCGTTCCAGTCACGATTCACATGAATCGCGACTGGATCACCTGCAGGCGCGCAATGTGACTCGGTGATAAGTATGCAAAAGCTACACTGGCGTAGGTTATGCACGGGCGGATACACGTTTTGTAGAGCGTGATCTTGTCTAAAACACAGCTTGCTCTTTTTCTTTAAAAGGTACACTGTTTTTTCGACAATCGTCCGAGTTAAAGCATACAACCAGATTCCTGTGCACCCATACGACGTGCTGAAAACCGCGATTACTACACCATTCGGTTTATACAAATGCAAAAACATGACGTTTGGACTGCGTAACGCGGCTTAACGCTTCCTGGACGAAATGCTCAGGGGACTCGACTTCGTATATGCTTACTTGGTCGATTTTTTAACATTCTCACCGGATCAACAGACACCTACAACATCTCCACCAACTCTTTGGTGGCCAGGCTTCGCGATCATGCTAGAGAGCGCAATTGTCAGCTTCAAATAGCGGCCATCGTGTTTGAGCTCACTGTGAAGACATTCCTTTCGAGGCGAGCTTTATTGTCTCATCGTGTCTATTGTTTGAGGTCCATAGGCAGACCAAGATTCCGAAAATTTTCTAAATCCTTTAATATATACATTTAATTATTACTTTTTTAATAATTTTGTTTCTAAGAATTGTCAAGCAGCTTCTTATTTAAAAGGAAACAAGTATCTCAATTTACAAATTCAATTTATAAGTTGTAAAATTCACTCACCGGATTACTTACCTCATAACAGCATTAATAGCCAAACTTCTCAGTATAATTTTAATATAACAGGCGGCTTATCAATTTCTTATTAATCTGCCGTAAGTTTTGTCGATTCAAAAATTGTATTAATTGTCAAATATTCACTTAACTTATCACATCACATCTCTTCGACCATAAAGCGCCCAAGCGAACTCTATTGAAAAACAACGGCTTTGTCTTGAAGGTATTATATAAAAAATTTCGACAGACGGTACTCTATTGTCTTAAATTTTTTGTTTGTCAAAGTTATTAACCAATCCTGTAAAATGTCCACCGTAGACAATAAAGGAAGCCCCACTCTATCTCAAAATAAAGACAACAGCGCAGGCATAAGGCCTGCTTCATGAATCCGTGAAGGAACGACAGCATCCGCTACAAAAGCGTTCTTTCCGGAGCCAATCAGGGCGTATGCTGTAGTTAGGCCGATAGTGCCGGCGGTGACTAACCCTAAAATACTAACGGGTCATAGTGGGTTCTCTCAATACTTGCTTAGATTTAAGTTGAAGGAAAGCTCAGAATGTATATGCGAGCAATCAAAGGAGGAAACCCAAGACACATGCGATATGTGAGTGCCCAGTTTACGGCAGCTCGAGGTATGAAATAGAACAAGAGCTAGCCATAAATATTTAGCTGGACTAACGCCGTGCTGCTACAAATATATGTAAAAATAATATTAGTGATATAATTAAAAATAAAAATATTAGAGATAAGTTCCTAACTTACTGTGTGAAAATCTGTAAGACGCAGTAAGAAAACAATGTCAATGCAAAAAAATATATAAAAACTAAAAATGCACCTAATGCCATGACATAAAAAAAAGTTCAGCAGCCTCAGCACTTACATAACTAAACACAAAAATTATTTCTTGGGCTTCAAACATAAATAAACATATTTTTTCCTAGTTATTGTTATTACTATGTTTTGTATTCGTGCTAAGGATTGATACCAAAAAGTAATAAATTATTATTTCATTTTATAGAAAAAATGTGTATATGTTAAGTCATTTATAATTTTGCAAGAAAAATGTCTTTAAATTAATATTATTTCATTTTAAAACAACTACACATCCCTTATTCTTATTATTAGCTTAGCCAGGTATGCACAATTGTGAACATTAAGAAAAAGTAAATTTTGCTGAAAAGTTTTAAGGCTGAAATTTTTTTCTTTATTTTTTATAGTCTCCTTATTATTTTTAAGATACATAGAATTTATCGAATCCATCGCATGAAATAAAATAATACAGTTCTGAAAGGGTTAAAAAATCCTACAGACGAAAAATAAGCGATAATCTCTTGTTAGCGTGGGCACGAATTCGATTACACACTAGTGTTATCATAGCTGTCAATGTCACAATGACACTCATGACAATCATCTGCTTTGATGTCTTATGATGAGTGATGACTTTTGTTTTGTACAGAAAAATTGGATAATCATTTATTGTAGGTTTTTAATTCGTATACGGTTTAATTCTATACCTGGATTTGGTAACCACAACATAATTATAGGTTAATATAAAACTTTGCTTACTAATAGAAAGTGTTACATAACGTAGTATTCCTGTTATTTATTTTCTTTTGGTTATTCGTAATTGTATGCTATGAAATTCTAGGAGTGTCGAAATGTCAAACTTTTCAATGATTTTGCTCGAGTTGGTATTGAAAGAGAAATTGTGTATTTGTTAAAAGGGTGGAGAAAAGTAAATGAAAAATCAATGACAATAAAACCGTATTTGGCCTACTACTATTCAAATCCTCGTGGAGGCATATTTACGAACAAAGAAACTGTTGGACGATTTAACGATTTTCTAAACGAGGTAAGATTTTCTTTTGTTAAATTAATCCGACGCAATTTTCTGTGTACAAAACGTAATATACCTAGGTATTTAAAATTTATGACTACGTGTACCTTATGTAGTAAATAAAAATATAATCTGCTGCTGTTTTACCAATAAAATTAAAATAATTCATTTTTATCTTTTTATATTTTATAGTAGGTGAATTATAATAATTTATTTAAACGAATTTAGTTTGATAAATGAAATAATTGTTTTTAGTGAATCATATTTTTAATGTATACAGTAATACATCGAAGTAATGTACAATTCAGTACAGACTAAATTATTTTTATTTAATTGATTTGAAAACATAATCTGGAAATCATGTTTCATCTAGTTTTTTAATTGAAATTTATACAACTACACACACTCAACTATATTCATAAACAAATTTTTAGAAGTTAGTGTGTTATAAAAAATGAGAGCACTTTTCTATGTAATATGAATATAATATATCTAAACTTTAAGAATAAATTGCAAAAATGTTTAATTTCAAAGTATTTTTATTCAGATTATGTGACATTACAGTATTGTGTGATGATTGTTTTACTAAAATGACTAACATTCATAATATCATATGTACCTAAGTTTCAAAAGAGAAAAAAAAGTGTTGTGATTTTTTTATTTACAATAACTATGATAATCAATATATGATTTCATAATAAACAAAATGTTAGTTATTGTTACACTTTCACTAATTGAGTCATGGTAGTGAGTTTGTTTTTCAACTGTTATTTAAACTTGTGAAGTAATATTTTCTCTTTTATATAACCTAGGTATTAAGTTATTGCACCAACTTACAAAAAACAAATTCAGAATATGTTTTCTTCATTAATATTATGTTAAATATATATTTTACATTTTAATATTCTGCTTGTATTTTTATTTATCATTTAAGTTTTTAATTTTATGTAGTTTTGTATTTACTAATAGAAAAAACCTAATTTTATTGTAAATTAATAATAAATAACATATATGTAATAGAAACAGAACAGAACTTTAGAAACATGCATGTTTATAAGTATTTAATCTTATGATTTAAGGATAATTGTAATATAATCCTCTTTTTCTCTTAAATCACACTAAATTTTTGCTATTGTAAAATGAAGAACAGTGTTAAATGTGTTTATTAATTATAAATTAAAATATAAAGCTTAGTTGAAAAATTAAAAAATATATCTTACTTCCAAATTGCCAAGAGAGCAAGAGAGTCTGGAAAATATATTGAATGTTAAAAATATATATAAACTCAATTCTCTTTTGGCAATTATTGTTTTCATTGCTTGTTACTCAAATATGTAATGATTGAAGTTATCATTAATAAAATCCATTAATACAAACAGCTATTATTGAGAATTTATTTAGATGGCTTGTTTACATTAGGACCAATATTTTTATTCTATATAGTAAGGAACACTGCCGCCAATGAACAACCGCGCCTCAGCCTCGCATTGGTTGTGTTGCTGGCTATTTACGCCACATAAGCTGCACTTTTAATTGCCTTTCAATACAAGGACCACTCTGTCTGTGAATGCCTGGTATCACTTTGGACGAGCCGATACAATTCAGTATGGCTCTCCCATGGGTGAAAAATATAAAATATATACTCTTAATCATTCATAATATTTAATTGTTTGTCATACGAAAAACATCTTTCACTTAGAGTCGGCCGTGGCGAGGTGATCGGCAATGAGTTCACCGCCGCCTGTGCAGGTGGAGGTAGAGGTCGGCGACGAGTCAATGGAGGACGAGGCAGCTGACATGATTACGGTGGACAGGTGAATAATAATTTTATTTTTAAGAAAAAAGTTTTATAAAGAATTACTTTGTAATATTTGTGGATATATTGAACGGGTTAATCCGGAAGTAGGACGTTACGTTGACGACTGGTTGTCAAGGCAATGTACTTACCAGGACCTCGTCAAGGACTTGAAACAATCGCTACATTACAAACATGTGAAAATTTACCAAGTTGTTATATATGTATATGAATTATTTATTTGTGAGTCATATTTATCCGAATCAAATTATATTTATAGTGATTTGAGTTTGCTTTGTATTGCAACATTTTCATGTTAGTTGGAAAGTTATTTGAGAATGTATTTGAGGTTTTTTAATTAGCAATGTTATAAATAAGAGGCTAAACGGCTTACGCCACCGGTTTATTATGATTTTATTTGTTTATCGAAACAGTATGATTGACGTGACATTGATTTAACTAGACCTAAATGGATTGTGGCATTTTCGGAACGTTTTAAAGAGATAATTGCAAATTACTGTTTCTATAAATATAAATAATATATTTATATAATATCGGTGGTAAACGAGCAGGAGGCTTACCTAGGGCAAGCGGTCCTCCGCCCATGGACACCCCCAGTCCTTGCAGAGCCGCGGGTGCGGTGCCGGCCTTTAAGTGTACGCTCTTTTCTTGAAGTCGTATTGGTTTGGAAATACCCAATGCTGGCAGCTGATTCCACAGAGAGGTGGTGCGCGGTACAAAATGTTTTAGAAAACGCTCAGTTCAAAATGAAAAGTCGTTATTTAGCTTTTACAGGAAAATTTTAGTACTTTCTACTTTACTTTGTCTTATATTTTGTCTCTTAACTTTTTGCGTATGCCACAGACAAAATATATCTACCATTTTTCTTATTCAGTATTGAATTAGAATCCTATCATCGTCAACATATAGTGTGTAATACTGACATAAATCGTTCAATGCGTCTGCGACTGTTACCTAATTTGAATTTGTTATATATTCCCATTATAAAGTAGCAGATTGCATTGTTACAACTAGTAGATAAGAAACACGTGATTTCTATTATACTACACCGTATGTGAGAGCATTATTCTTTAAAACATAAAGATATTTAAGAGATTGCAGTTTTGTGTATGCCGACAGTTATTTATCTTCGAAAGCAAGACTAGAGTCTAGACTAACCAATATAGCGAATTAGAGTTTGTTGTTCGAGTTTGATCACCTTATAATACACGATCCTATAAAGCAGACAAAACGAAAAAAATGGGCATTACCGATCGAGCATTTAATGGGTATTTTCCTTTAAGTTCATCGTCTTGCACGTTCTTAAAATCCGATGACATTCTTCGTGTTCATCATTATCAATATAGTTACCGGTTTTGCCCAATGGTGAGTATTTTGGTGAGCTCTATCACTAAATACTAATTTAATTTAATAAAATTTGGTGATAGATAGATAGGTAGCCTAAAATTTTAGGGAATGATACACAACTTTCAATTGTACTGAAACATCAAAAAAAGAAAAGTAAAAATAATTGACTGTCTTCATTTGTTTCATAGTGTTGTGTAGTGTAGCTCGTAGAAGGGCCCAAGTTCAACTGACGTATATCCTTGGTATTGCGCCAAATAAAATTACTATTATTAAGTTCTACGTAAATCAATGTAAATCGATGCATTCAAAATTCGCTGTTTCTAATTGATATTTTTATATGTATATTTTTCTTGTAATAAGTCTACTAAACTAACCTACAGACTTTTGATAATTTGCTGGAAAGTAAATAGCTTTTAGGTTTGCTAATTCATAAAATACAGTTTTTTTAATACGAAATTTCTATTCTCATAATTAATAATTCATTCTACTTAATTAAAATGAGGCACCTTTTGTAAAAATGAGATTATTGATTAGCAACAGGTTTAGTGATATATCGCATTAGGACACCCTTTGCGATTCCGATATTTAAGGGATAGGCACACTCTGTTTCTTCATCTAATAGCGGACAACGGAGCAGGTGGGTTTCCTATATGGTAAGAGAACACCACCGCCGATGAACAACCGCGCTGCAAACTGCGCATTGGTTGTGATGGCGGCTTTTTACGCCGCTTAAGCCGCACTTGTAAGAGCCTCCGATATCGTCACTCACTCTACGAAACACAGTACAAGTATCGTTTCACGGTGAGTATTTTCCGTCCGTAGATACTGGACGTAGATTTTATAAATGACTATTTTTATAAAACATTGCTAGTTAAATGAATAAATCAAACCGGTTTCGTTATTTAAAATATGACTTGATTAAGATTGACTCTAATGATTTAAAGACTTCATCCTTTCATGAGAGAGAGAGAGAGATATATATATATATATATAAATTTATTCTATAGCAGACTACGGAGCAGGTGGGTTTCCTATATGATAAGAAAACACCGCCGCCCATGAACAATCGCGTCAAAGTCCGCGCATTGGTTGTGTTGCCGGTTTTTTACGCCGCTTAAGCGGCGCATACTTAGCTTCTTACGGTTCTAGTAAGGTCTTGAGTGAGTGGTGTATCTGAAACGTGATAATTTCCTTCATGGCCAAGACTGTTTCTCTTGCAGTTTGGGTACCTTGATTTAAATTATCTAACCCAAGAAAAGCGTATTCTCCCGAAAAACAAACTTTGTTCCGTGGCTTTACCTCACTCGGTATTTTTAATACTTGCCGAGTTGAGATGTTGCCAAGATCTATAAAAAACAACGTAACAGACTGACGAACTCGTTTATATTAACGTAAACTTTTCCGTAGACCGCTAAAATAATATTATCAGTTCACACTCCTATTTGAGTGTGTGTAATAAGGTTCTTTGTAATTTATTTTTCATCGTTCTTGTATGTTTAGGTGTTTAAAAATGGGTTTTTAGGTTTAATTCAACATATCACCTTTATAAACTATAAAACATAGATTTTTTAATCTCATCACCATGGTTAAGAGTAAGTAAAAATCAAGTTCAAACCGGTTTATAAAAGAAATTATTATAGATTAGTTATATAATCCAATATCAACCACAAAACAAAGGCAGGTATATTTTTATTAGTGACCGATGTTTCATTGACCTACAAACTGATAAACTTTATAAGAGATCGTTATTGCATTCGATATGTTTTTTATTCAAAATCAGATCATGGATTTTGCTTTTTGTTTCATATTTATGAAAAAAATATTAATATTTTTTAAGATCATGATTAATAATTGAATGTAACTCGTAATATCAGTAGCTAACACATTTAATGAGTTTTTGCCGTTCAATCATTTTAATGGGATTTTTAATTGAAATATCTACATTGAACGAAGCACTGTCCAGAAAGCAGCTGTAGTCTGCCTACATAACAAATCTAGGAACATGAATATATTTAGTTTATCTGTATAATCTTTAAATAAACAGTTGAATAGGTTATGGTAGTATAGGTTTGTGTTGGGGTTTTAATATAAATTTTAAATAATTAATACATTTAATTTAGAAATCTTTCTTCCAAATTACCATTGGACTTGAATGAGTTCGTAAGAAGGCGTAAATCTATTTAAAGCAAACGAATCATTTATTTATATCATAACGGACTGTTCAAATTGGATCAGGGCTCAGGCGCTTTATCTGGAACTATGCTCTGAAGAATTTCCTAGTTCTAATAAACATTTTAAACTAAAGTTCACACTCGACATCAACCCAATTAAAATGTTTCCAGTACATTTATCTTTTATTGTGAAATACATTTTATTCAAATTTAGATTTTTACATTTAAATGTTCATACATTTCGTATATCCATAACTAGAACACAGGTAAATGACACTGTATGAACAAGGTATCCACCTTTATATAGAGAAAATGTCGCTGGCAATAGCCTGATTTTTTATTATATCTTACTAGTGATAAACATGTCTTTTTGGAAATTGATTCTCTTATGAAATGTTTATAGATTTGTATAGTTTCATCGTAGAAATTTGACAATAGATTTATGAATGAAAAATATAAATTCTAATGATGTCTCTAGTTAATTCGTAGAAGTACACTTGATTGTGAGCTTAACATATGCAATGTTTTATAAGTCTACTTGTTGTTACTAAATTCGATATAACTTTAGTTCTGTACGATGCTATGACGTATAATTCAGTACGTGATGTTTCTGGTGTAAAAGGAGTTGGGTATTCAACGTTATTCAGATCCGATTGAGATTTGTTAGCGTTATGTTTCATTTAGTAGTATTTTAAGACGTATTTATATTGACTTTTTGTACTATTATTACAGGTCCGCAATACCAACTCTAAGCGACGCCATCGTGGACATATGGAATAAGAAAATGCGGAGAGGTGTTCTCTCCCTTACACATTTTCAAGATCATTGGCGTATCAGTGTACCTAGGATTTATTCGCCACAACCAAACAGAACTTGCCTGGGTTAGTTTATCCAATATTCATAATCACTATAAAACTTTAACGCAAACTTACTCAGTGATTAAAATTTGTTCAACGTACTAGTTATAATTTTAAATAGCGCGACGCAGAACGATTATGTTCATTGGGATCAAGAAATTTGATAAGGCGTATGATTTAGCTTGATGTTTTTTTTTGTATTTTTGTAATTGCGTGAGATTTTAATATATCTGTTATCTGGCTTGTTAATGTTAGCCTATAACTTGTTGATATCTTCTATCGTGTCGTATGTCGTATTATCTATAGCGGACAACGGAGTCGGTGTGTCTTCTATATGGTAAGAGAACACCGCGGTCCATGAACACCCACGCCGCACATCGGTTGTGTTGCCGCTGTGTTTACGCCGCTTAAGCGCCACTTTACAGGTCTCCGAAACACACTATAAGTACCGTTTTACGATGAGTATTTTGTGAGCCCGAAGTATCACTTCGGACGAGCCGGCCCATTTAGTGCGTCTGCATATGCTTCAGCATGGCTCTCCCGCGGGTGCGAGAGTATTAAGACACTCGCCCGGCCATTGTCAAACCCTTTCAGAGACGGAATAAATTATAAACTAAATTATAATTATCCGGACCGGAATTCGAACCCGATACCTCTCGCTTTATGGTACACTTTTAAGCTACGAAGCTCTCAAAATTATATAATAGTGCTGTATAAAAGACTAAATGTGGTGCCTGTTTACAGATTGGTCCTTTGATGAGGATTTAGCGTATCAACTTCTCATTCAACCGCTTGAGCAGTTTGTATGGGGCACCAAGGAGTCCTCAAGGCCACCGCCACCACGTCGACAAACGATCTGCGGGAAAGTGTTCAAGCAGGGTGAGCCCGCGTATAGCTGCAGAGAATGCGGTTAGTATTATCAAAAGAAAAATACAATTAATCAATAAATAAAAGAAATCGCTGTGGGTCATAACCCTTAAAAGAAATAAACTTTGCAAACAAACATAATTGTTTACTCAATCCAGATGAGTAGCATCACCAATCACAATCTCTATATAATGCTATAAACCGGTTGACCCAGACCGTTTTGAAAGTTACTCTTAAATACAAGCTGATCTTGGGAAGTGTTCAAAAAGTTCACTCAAATACTTGTCAGTATTGGTTGAAATGTTTTATACAGTGCACTCAGCCGCGTTTAATATTAGTAATAAATTGTTAAGAGGAACGTGTACAATTTACTTTGTAAATTTACAATTAATTAAAATTATTACAATTTATTTGCTATTTGGAGTATGATTTTATGTAGTTTAGTAGACAGAACGGATATACTGTATATTACTTTGTCTTCTAGTATATTTATTATAGTCAATTTTTTTAAGCGCATAAATTGATATAACGGCGCGGGGGCTCAGAAGTGTTTTAGAAGGGTATGTCGTCAGCATAGCTATAGACATCACGATTATTGTTTTCTTGATGGTGATTCATCATGGAAAGAAAACTTCATAAGTTCTTCCATCTTTGTTTATTCGTAATACAGTGTAACCACTTCCCAAAGAGCTCTTTAACATCTAGCGGCTCAAGCAAGACTGACTTGTAGCCGCCCAAGAAGGAGTATTTATAGTCATCGTTACACGTGCAGACTCCACGCAGGTGCGCGTGACTCATCATTATTACTATATATATATATATGTATATAGCTTACTCCATATTTAAATTTCCACAGGTATGGACAATACATGCGTGCTATGCGTGGAATGCTTTAAGGTATCGGCTCATAGACACCACAAGTACAAAATGGGTCAATCAGTCGGCGGTGGTTGCTGTGATTGTGGCGACACTGAGGCCTGGAAGCGAGATCCTTTCTGCGAATTACATTCGGTTAGTATTTAGATTGAGATAATTTCTGTAAAATTCGTAAAGGAGAAAGATATCTGACTGGAGTTATCTCGAAGTGAAAGTATAATATCCTCGTTTATTCTAAGTAAGACCTTGATGGTTGATTTGATTGTTTCTCTGGAAACAAAAGTACACTTATACAAAAAATATTTTTATTATAAATAAAGACATCTTCTGTCTTGGAGCCCAGTAATTGGAACCTTAAAATTAAAATAATTTCTGTTTGTTAAGCGTAAAGTAGGTGTGAGTTATTTTTATATATTATAAATATAATATTCCAGAAATCTGATGATAAAGAGGATACTCAGTCGAACATAAGCCCCGATGTACTAGACCGTATGAAGATAGTGGCGTCGGTTTGTTTGTCCTATTGTTTCCGGCTTCTCACGCTCGACCATGCGCCTGGGTTGCCAAATGATCTACGGTAATTTATATTTGTACTATATATTATGTGGTAATAAAATTTAGCGTTTAGTTTATATATGAAGTTAATAAATAAAATATTTTTTAATATAACAGTGTAAAAATGTATTTAATTTGAAAATTGTTTACAGATTGAAAGATTCTGAAATAGATCTCATACAAATCCTAGACCAGCCAGATTGTTACTGCACAGTACTATATAATGACGAATCCCACACATTTGAGCAGGTGACTTTGTTAACAGTTTTAGAATTTAAATACATTGTTTTTGCTAACAAACTACATTAAAAAAAATATAATAAATATCTATCGGCACCAGTGAATTATAAATTCTATTATACAAATCCAAAATATATTGGATATCTTTTATATGCTTGTGTTATGTTTAGTTAGTAAAGGCAAAAATAAATTTTAGTAAGAATTTTGTTTATTTAGGTGATTGCGACACTGATGCGTGTAATAAAATGCCACCACCGTGACTCAGTGGAGCTGGTCAGTCTCATTGATCGTGAAGGCCGTGCTCTTGTTAAGTGTAACTCGTTCCAAGTCTGTGACAAACTCAAGACCGATATTGAGATGTAAGTTTCTTAAATTAAATCAATTTTTTTTTAATGAATGAACTCAAAGACTAATAAATTGAGGTTTTACGTTGTTGTAAATCAAATAAATATTTGAAGTTACTATAAGATGTTTACTGACTGCATATGCATTAATTTCCATATATATAAATTAATTTGTGGCTTAATCTCGAGACGGACTCGAAGCTAAGTCCTTATTATAGTGATGTTAATTACTTTAAATTAATTAATTTTAATTGATTGTATAAAAAAATAGCTGTTGCGTAGCACCAATATTTAAATTTATTCTACATAAACATAATTATTATGATAATTGTTAATTGATAAAGATTGAAAACAAAATTAGAAATTGATTTTTTATTTTATTTTTATTCTTTAGGGAACAACGGAGCAGGTGGTTCTCTTATATGGTAAGAAAACCGCCGCCCATAAACAACCGCGCAACTGTCCGCGCATATTTTGTATTTCCGGCTTATTACGCCACTTAAGGCTGTACTTTGAAGGGCCTCCGATTTACTCACTGATTCTGCGAAATACAATGCAAGGACCGTTTCTCGCTGAGTATTTATTTATTTATTCATTCTTACAATTTGTACAATGTATAATACAATATTATTTATTTTGAACTGCGTTATTGTATGACAATGGATTAAATATAGTAAATAAGAAGGACACAAGTCCTAAAAAACAATATTAATTTTTTGTATGTAGTTGGAAAATTATTAAAATCATTAGTCTAGACTATTGCAATGCCAATTGAGATCAGCCATTTGTCAAACAATTCGCGGTTAAGCCTGCCTGTTCACTCAGACGGCTCTCGATGTCCGAAAGGTACACATCACGGCACGGGCCCGAACTGCGCGTTCTCGTGATGCACGCCCACGTTGTCGCCCATCAGACCTTCGCCATGAAGCTGCTCAACTGGTGAGTATTATCGCCATATTCCACTTCCGCCTTACTAAAACAGCATTCCATTGTGGTGTTTCCTTTCTTGTAAATACAATTGTATGTGAGCGAGAAATTGACAATAATTGCTATTTTTATTAATTTTTTATTGTATAGCTAACAACTGACCTGGTGGGTCTCCTATATGATAAGAGAACACCACCGCACGATGAAGAATCGCGCCATAATACGCGCATTGGTGGTGTTCCCGGCTCTTTATGCCAATCAAGCAGCACTTTTTTAAGAGTTATGCACTCTGTGAAACACAGTACAAGTACTGTTTCACGCTGAGTATTCTGTGAGTCCGTGGTACCACTTCGGACGAGCCGGCCCAATTAGTGCGTCAGCATGGCTCTCCCACGGGTGCGACACTATTAAGACACTCGCCCGGCCTCTGTGAAGCCCTTCCAAAGACCGAATAAATAATAAATAATTGTCTGGACCGGAGTTCGAACCCGACTCAATTTCAATTCAATTTCACTCTTACCTGATTCCGCTGAATGGTGGTATGCCGCACCAAATACATTTAAAAACACTCGAATAAAAGGTTCGCTAAAGTTTGAATATGACAATTTGACAGGTTACAAGAGTTCGTGAGACAACAGCCGAGCTTTCGACTCATAGTCAGCCAGGTGGCATTAGGTGAAGTGGACGGTCTTAACAGTGGTTTAGTCTGGTCGAACATGTCGGGCGGTGTGGCTGCTGGGGTGATGCAGAACGACTGTCACATGTGGAAGGCCGCTAGGAGTGCATGGCATAGACTACTCATCGCCACTACTCTTATGGACTACTCGACGAAACGGTCCATGGCTATAATGTTTACGAAAAATTATGGTAAGCTTGTCCAAACGTTTTAGGTATTATGAATCCTTCGTATTTACATTAAACTAATAGATGATTTCTTTTAGGTTCAATTCTCAAGGATTTCATACGCGACGATCATGATCACTCGTTTTCAATCTCATCTCTGTCAGTTCAGCTGTACACAACGCCCACTTTCGCTCACCTTCTCATTGGGAAGCATGACGCACTTTATGTCGTTATGAATACCTTCGTCAGTGAATGTAATAGACGCTGTAATTCTAATGTGAGTATTGAAAGTCATAAAAATATATCATTGAACCTTTATAGATGATTTTTCCCCATATTAACTATCGGTTATGAAAGACATTCCTTTCATCCTACTGTCTGAAACTTTAGAGTAAGAGAATTTGTTCTGGAATTCCAGGGTCGTTTAGAGTTTGATCGCAACCATCTTTCAATGGCGTTCAAGCGAGCACAGTTTATTTTATACGACCTAAAGTACCTTTTGGGATCAGTTCCAACAACATATGATGACGATCTACGTAAGGGATTCTTGCATGGATTGTCGTTAATGCTGAATCTTCTTATTATGATGCAGGATATGGACTCTGTTGTGAGGCAGGTGAGTACTAATACAACTCAAATTTAAAAAGGTTATTTCTTACGTTATTATCACACATTTAAAGAAAGAATAATAAGTATCAATACACATAAATATAGGAATACACGCGAAACGTTGGATATACTGCTTTTGCTATAGTTTTTTATTATAGTATAGCGGACAACGGAGCAGGTGGGTCTCCTATTTGGTAAGAGAACACCGCCGCACATGGTCAACCGCACCACAGCCCCCGCATTGTCGTGTTGTCGGCTTTTTACGCCACTCAAGCGGCATTTTTAATGGCCTCCGATATCCTCACTCACTCGGCAAAACATAGTACAAGTACAGTTTCACGTTAAGTATTTCGTGAGCCCTTGGTATCACTTCAGACGAACCGGCTCAATTAATGAGTCCACATATGCTTAAGCATAGCTCTCCCACGGGTGTAAAGTAGTTTGTTAAATCACTGCACTTACTCGTATGAGGTACGTGGAAGCTGTCTTTATTAATATTTAATAAACACAATTTCCATTGCTACATTGATATGAATCGTGAATTAATAGTTTGAATTGGAAAAATATGTCTCTTATAAAATACTTAAAATTTTTCGTTTCATATTCCAGTGCAACTGTAACGTTATTTTCCTTATTTTTTTCTTACATAAACTGCCTCAATAGTATATTAAATAAAGCAGTTTATCAAGTATGATCGAATAATTTATTTCAGGTCGGTCAGCATATGGAGTACGAGCCGGAATGGGAATCTGCTTTTAATTTGCACGTGAAGTTGGCTCATAGCATTACTCTCGCTCTCGCATGGTGTGCTGCGGAGCGAACGCTTTGCGGTACCGCATATCGCATGGCCTTGAGGCGGCATGCTGATACTTGCCGTAACCCAGAATTGCAACTCAGAGGTATGAAAAATAAGTCAAATTTAAGGTTGTTTAAAATGACTATTCTAAAATCAATACACGTTTAAATTTGAAATTAAATTTGCGGAATAATGTAAAAATATGACAATTTTTGAATTGGAGATTTTTTTGTAAATTTATTGATTAGTTTTGTATAGAATATATCTATGCTATAAATTGCTTCGTGTGGCGAACGCGCACCGGAAAACGCAGAGTGGGACGTCCCGCCACACGATGGAAAGACGATCTAACGAAAGTCGCGGGCAACCGC